>WMED01008359.1:0-16985 GCA_019650415.1 Pipa parva | reverse complement strand
ATCTTATCAAACCTGCTAAATCTGCAGGGGGTTGAATACTACTTGTAGGCACTGTATTTCCAGTCAGTCTACAATCCCTGACTGCCTGCACTGTTGATAACTAGCAATGATTATTATACTATATATAGGATACAGATATCTGGGATAGACCTGTATAATGCTAATGATCCACCACTTTTTAGATCATGTGACACAAAGATTTTGTTTTCATTCACAAAGATACAGTTTAATTAGGAAAACAACAATTGAATAATGGCTGTGTAATTTCCTATCAAACAAAAGACTTACTAAAACAATGTTCTTCTATCTGGCCTTCTGGCTTCCCACCTCTCCCTGCTTCAGTCTATTCTAAATTCTGCTGCCAGGATTCTCTCCCTCTCTCCCCAGAGGGAACACCCTTTCTCCAAATTTCTCTCTGCTCCTTGGCTCCCTGTAAGCAAGTGAATCATCATTCACAATGTTCTCCTTTTGACATTTAAGGTACTTCACTCTGTTGCCCCTCCCTACTTTTCCTCACTTGTATGCCCGTACATTCTTCGATGTCAAGATGTCAACTGTGCTCCTCCCAAGGTAACCAGCCTTGAATGCCAGTACTACCCTTTCTCATCTTAAACCCTTTTCTCTTTCTGCCCCATACATCTGAATTCTATATCCATTTATCATCGCCAGGAACATTCCCTCTGCACTTTTAAAACCAAACTTAAGTCCTTCCTTATGGAGCACTAGCTCTGATATTTATCACTGACTTTTATGTATATATTTTATTTTATCCTTAATTAGTTATTTATGCTTAATATTTGTATTTATTAACCTGTGTTTCAGCACATTGTTACAGCTCTTATTACCCTCCTATCTGTGTACGCAAGTCTTCCTCCCATTTAGATTGTAAGCTCTACGGGGCAGGGACCTCCAATCTCTTTTGTTAACCATGACTACGCACTTAAAGTGATGTATCCTTGTGATATTATACTTGTACTCTTTAATGTACTTTTCCCTTGTCTGTATTATATTTGTATTGCTGAATTGTACAGCGCTGCGTAAATTTGTGGCGCGTTATAAATAAAATTATATATACATGTATACTAAAGCTAACTATAACTGGATATGTAAAGAGAAATGTTTCTAAAGATGGAGACAGGTATAGCAGACCCTTCCTGTGCTAATGCTAGTGTTAGGCTATTACTCTCCAAAGACAAGAGCTGTGTTTGCTTAAATCTATGGCTAACATGGTGCACAGCTCTAATGCTATTACTCCTCAGTAATGGACACCTAACTGCAGGGTGGGAAATGCATTAATGTAGAAAAGTGTGACGACAGGGCACCGTAGACTTCTGTTAAGATGAATAAATGGAAACCATTCTGAATATCCTCTGTAGAAATATTTATGACTGCTCTGCTTCATTATAATAGTTGTTCAGGACGTACATATTTGCAGGCTATGCACCACTTTGGGTACCTTGTATGCTAATCACTGCCCGGGGGGCTTCTGCAATTTCAGCTGAATGGATTCAGTTCACCTTTCAGTTTTTGGTATATTGTAGGCAGTGTTGTTTTTTTTTTTTCTTCGTTTCTTTTCTTAGTGGAGTGAGCAGAAAAATGTATGTATTATATAAATAGAAATAATTCTGCATTATAAATGATAGACGATTAGATTTCTTAGAAAACTTGCATTGACTTTTCTTTTTGGAAAAGATATTTGCATATATTTCCCAGGAAGCATTGCCTTAAGTCTTCCTTAGAGCTTAGCAAATCACAATTATTTTGATAAGTGCTTTGTGTAAAGTTACACTAGATATGTAGTCATTTTACCAAAGCAACATAAGTAATAACACAGGTTCTAGCATGCCATAGGAATGACACATAAATAAGCACACCTCCTGATTAGTCCATTATATTGTATCTGATTATAACGATTCACTTCCTCTGTAGTGTTTACAGTCTAATTCCCCTATATAAACACAGGCACAGAAAAGGACTATTTTTATCCATAATCTCATTAATCATTTTTTTCTGCAAAGCAACAATACTAACCTCCATATTACGTGTCCTGTGCTCTGGTGTGGAAGTCTTAAAACTAATTTTGATACATTGCAGTATGCTGTGTGATATACTGTTCTGTTGTTAAACGGGTCATATCCAAGGTACAAAGAGTAAGAGCCTTATTCACCACTGTGCGAAGTGAGCTGCGAAGCCTTCGGCTCACTTCGCACATGGTGTTATGCACTCGCTGATGTCCTGCACACGGACATCAGCGAGCACATTAAAGGGATTTCAGTCTCGGCCAGAGCACTCGAGTCTCCTCGCTGGGACTGAAATCCCTTTAATGCGCTCGCTGATGTCCGCCTGCAGGACATCAGCGAGCACATAATACCATTTGCGAAGTGAGCCGAAGGCTTCGCGGCTCACTTCGCACAATGGTGAATAAGGCTCTAAATCTGAGATCTGCGCTGCCTTTACATAAGTATGAAACCTATAGCCTTAGGTATTGCGCTGAGTAAAAGTATACAATATACTATTTGTAAAGCAGGAACACATCTGCTTCTAAATAGCATTACATGAATAAGCTTTATATCGCTGTGCTACATCAGTACCTGCAGACTACAGGGGCAACTGAAAGTCTTAGTTAGGGCAGTCTTTCACCTACTGTATTATTAAAAGATTTCAGCCATGTGTACTTTTCCCATGTGTAATAATGGAGATTTGTGGTTTATATTTTTAATGCTAAAATGATATTCAACTTTTTACAAACTGCAGCATTGTAATTTAAAATTTGTACAAAAAAAAAGTTGCATTGCTACTGCAAAATTGTTCATTTAATAATAAGCTAACACCAACAATATTAGGTTTATTTGAATTCCTTAACTGAAATCCCCTGGGGGACTTAGCTTGGGTGCAATTGTCACTGTTATTATAGCCCTGATCAAATCAGTCAGTTTGTAGCTTATATCCATTTCAGCCGTATCTTACATCAGACACTCAAGCAGCATTTGGAATGACTGAAACTGCGCAGTCTAAGGGGATATTACAGGAGAAAGAATATAAAAGTCCACTACTGATAATTCAAACTGCATTTCGTTGACAACACAGCTAGTGACCCATGCCACTATATTAACATCAACTAGTCTTGGATTAAATTGTCATCATGGAGGACCATGTTTCTATATCCATAATAAATAATTGTGGAACAACCTAATCAATTATTTGCTTAAAGCAGGGATCTTCACTTTATTCCGCATTATGACAAAGTCCTGAATAAGTGTGGGCATGTAGGACAATGGTATCCAAAGGAATGTAGCATCAAAGCCAGCACAGTAACGTGTTCGTGGATGCCGGCTTGTTAAAGCATGTTCCATACAAGACACAACCAGGGAGAGATCATGATTTAGAATATGTTGATTCAACTTCTGCTTTTTGCTTGTATCTGTAAATTAGAAAAATATGCATTGGACATGGTAAAATTCTATGTCAGTTGCTTTAACATTCATGTTAGTTATCACTATTTCTTTAAGCAATGTAATTAATCACTAGTATCCAGTATGCGTAGTCTGAGAGAGAGACTTATGTAGGTCCTTGCATGATGTGAGGCACAGTGAAAAGTTAGATAAAGCATACTATTATTATTATTATTTATTCATTCTTATATAGTGCTACTATTTTATGCAGTGCTTTACAGAGATTCATCATTCACTTCAGTCCCTGCCCCGTGGAGCTTACAATCTAGTTTTCCCTATTTTGTTACACACACACACAGATGTAGGTTTTTGGATTGTGGGAGGAAACTGGAGTGCCCAGAGGAAACCCAAGCAAGTGTGGGGAGAACATACGTACAAACGCCATGCAAATGAAGTCTAGGGTGGAATTGAACCCAGGACCTCGTTCATCTATGTTAAAAGGGAAAACAGCAAAAATGAAATTCGTTACCCATTTGTATGTAGTTTTCCCCATATTCTTTTTGGAGTTCTTTGGGAAGTTTATTCCATATACTAATTCTTTGTTGTATAACCTTTCTTGGATCCGAAAGGGCCGTCTTAAATAATCCAGGCTCAATGCAGGATACTTTCACTCCAAATGTTTGCATATCTCTTCTGAAACAAATAAAAGTAAAATGTAAGGATTTAATCTAGGCTTAATTTCCCTTCTTACAAATGAACTCCATAATTGTATAGTAATGTATTTGGGCACCTATATTTTGGACCCTAACCAATATAAGTGGCTTGATTAGACCTCTCTGTGATATCATCACTCTTACCTATAAAAAACGAGAAAGGGAATTGGATATGATTGAGCTCCGAGGCAATAAAACAGCTTCTTTTAGATACTGTACTTAGGACATATAAAAAGATCATTAAGGGCAGATCATAAAACAGGTTCTGGGTGGTTGTAAACAATTGATCAGTGGGGCCTGCCATAAAAAGGATTGTCAATGCATTTGTGCCACAAAGACTGATTTTCTGAAAACGATTGAACTATTGTTAGTCCTGATAAGTCTTCTGAGTTTGGGGAAGTTTAAAGGGGTTATTAACTAAAGTGAGAATTCGACTGTCAGATTCTCAAGCAGAGGATTTCCCATAGCAAATCTGCAACCACAACTATACTAAAGTAGCAGCTGAGGCAATGTCCCCATAGTAAAGTCACGACTGCGACAGTAGAAGTCTATTGCAACTACCTTTAAGCTAGAGAATTCACTCCTTTACACGACAAGTTGGACTTTAGTCAATAACCCCCTAAATGTTTATTAGTTTGTTGATAAACCTATTGAACAAGTAAATAACAAACTTTGGCTCTCATTCCTGCTGCAAGAATCTGGTAAGTCAATATCTCCAACTCAGCAAGACTATGAGTTGCATATATACAGTATACAGTATATACTGTATTGTAATCTATTGTTTTCTGGGTTAGCCAGGGTGTAAAGGGGGGGGGACATGTTTTACAATTCTGTTATTCTTGAGTACAGTAAGACCAGGTAAAATTATCTGGATTTAAATATAAAAACATGCTAATTTTTGTGCAGTAAAAGTGAAAAAGTTATGAATCATACACACAAAAATATAACGAGAAGGACACCACCTGATACTTCAAATGTTATACTGTATAGTTACAAAGCTTCAGGTCGGTATATCAACAGGAACAAATGTTTATTTAGGTTTAGAAACCACATGAACTAGTTGGTTGACTTTCATTATTCTAGGAGTGAATGCTAACTGCTGATTGTTTGCTTTCAGTTTCTAGACCATAGTAAACAACTACTGTCTGTCCGTTCACACATATTTCTGCTTGTGTTTTTTTTTCATGCATTTTTCTTTTACAGATGATAAAAGGTATCAAAATGTTTTCATAGAAGTTGTATATTATAAACTCTTGAATGAAGTCTGCTAAATTTTATCTACATGATAAATATGCTGGGAGGATGGCTGGAGCATGATGTATGTGTTGATTGGAAATAAGCATATGTTTTTACACTGTGCCATATTCCTCCTCTCTTCCACTTTAGACACCCCTCCTTAGCACAAGACTTGTGGTCAGTGTCAGACTGGGGGGGGTTCTTGGACCCACCAGTAGGCTCGGCCCCTGCATCATGTGATGTATGACATCAGTTGAAATGGCCAGAGAGGGGGAGTCTTGTGACATCTGCATGCGCATTAAAAGGATTCCCCTACCGGCGAGAGCACTCGAGTCTCCTCGCCGGGAGGGGAATCCCTTTAATGCATTCGCTGATGTCCGCGTGCAGGACATCAGCGGGCGCATAATACCATTTGCGCAGTGAGCCGAACGCTTTGCGGCTCACTTTGCACAATGGTGAATTAGGCCCTCAGGAATTTCCCCAGTTTCCAGATGAGCTAATCTAATGCTGTATGTGAGCAAAAAGCCAGAGTAGCCAACCCTAAGGATTCCTGTATGTTATACAACATGGAGGATAATATTTCCATAAGATAATTTGTTCAGATTCATTGGTTGCGGGCAGTACCATTTTCTCAGACTGCAATAAAATAGTGCAACAAACAATGAATACAGGCATAACAGTAATGTCTGAAACTTTCTTTTCTTTTCTTTTTATTACACAAAAGTCATCATTCCTTTTAAGTGTTTCAGGCGTTCTTTCTATACAGATCATAATGGCCAGAATGTAAAACTCTAATATGAATACTTGGCAAGACATTTGCCAGAGTGAAGCTCCTTCACTTCAAACGAATGGACTGTACAATGAAGCGTTGTCCTGCATTGTTATCATCAGTAAAAGCCCAGACTTACTAAATAGCAGTGTGGACCTTGGGCCTAAAATAAATAAAAATGCATTAGGCTTTTACTTACCTTAAACTGTCATTAAATCCTTCAACACCATATTTAGACGTAAAATATCCACCACCACTGGCTGCAACTCTTCCACCAATACTGGATATATTAATTATTCTTCCTTTTGCTTTCTTAATTAATGGGAGCATGGACAGCGTTACATGAATTAAACCTAGCAAATTCACCTCAATTGGCTGTCTTATGTCTTCAATGGACAACCAATCCATTGGTGCAAGGGTTCCCATAATACCAGCATTATTAATTAAACCCCACAGTCCTAAAATATAACAAAAATATATTAATTACGAAAGTAACTTTATTCACTTAACTAAATTAAAATAGTGACAAAGTGATTTTATGGATTTATCTCCATACGGATAAATAATTATAAATGAAGGTACTCTTAAAGTCAGGTAATCATCACATGATACATTAACTTTAACTACAGATATTCTATTTAAAGAACATTAAAAGAGTAAATGTGCCTTATTATTTTTCATTCATGTCTAGAACACCACAATTGAAATAAGGCTATGGATCCCTCTGAATCAATTTATAACACTTTTCAGTATAACCAACAGTTCAGTTTCCTGAACTCCTCCTCTATCCAATGATTCAAGCAGTAAAACTATAATAAGTTCTTTAATGAGGTAGGAAACATTTACTGTGTATACCGGGTGATTTTCATGAATGAGCTAGGTAAAGCTGCTTCTCTGTAGGATTCCTATATTTGTAAAAGTTGCCCGGCATTGAAGGTATGGCAAAACTAATTACAATAAATACACATGTTGAATTAAATATTTTTCCCCCCTTACATGACATCAATATAACCAATTTGCTGCTGTAGCTTTTTAAAAGAAATCGTCATACACAGGTATTACCAATCCCCATGTGATTATTTATACGATCACACTGAAAACAAATAAAAACCTGTTTCTGGAAATCTGTGGCTGCAAGGTCAATGTGTAACAATTCCTGTGAAACTTCTTCATAATAACGACAACATTAACCTTGTAATTCAAAATAAAGGATCTATAGGACAAAAAAAAAAAAAATCCCTCTTTTTTATTTCTCAGTTTTTTGGACACTTCTTTAGACAGTTGATGACTAGTCCTTTGCACAGGACAATGCAAGGGACAAGGCACTCAAAATCCCCGACCAAAGGGACCTACAACAAATAAATAAGTCTTAACTCCAGAGCTGAAGTGTTACAAGAGCTCATTTCATAATTCACTGTCAGTATAGAATGTAATGACCTCCGTTTAACAACTTTAGGAACAACCTGTTCTTCCTGTACGTTAAAATAAAAAGGGAACAAATATATGTAATTTGTTATCTGTGCTAGAATATGTAGTGTAGCTCGGAAATGTTAATCCACTTGCATGTATGTATGTATGTACAGTATGTATAATTTTATTTATAAAACGCCACAAATTTACGCAGCGCTGTACAATTTGCCAATACAAGTACAATACAGGCAAGGCAAATGTGCATTAAACAATACAAGTAAAATTTCACAAGGATACATCCCTTTAAGGGCAAGGTCGCACAAGAGGTTGGAGGGACCTGACCCTTAGAGCTTACAGTCTAAGTGGGAGGAAGACTTACATACACAGATAGTACAATACTTGTCGAAAGAATTTGAATGGTAGAATGTACGTATATCCACTGTAGGTGCCATGCACTTCTTTCAGTCATATAAACAAATGGCGAGGCAGAGGAATTTTGCAAGATTGTGCATCCTTTATTTAAAAGACTTAGTGCTACTGTTGTTTACACTTTGCAATCTCTATGCTACTGGCACATAACCTTAAGTTTGTAGGTAAACTACAATGAAAGCTTTCAGGTAACATATCAACAATATTAATGAAATTATAGTTGCTTGACTATTGTTATATGTAAAAGCTTGGAATGTATTGTCTATTGGCAACAGGGAGTGTTTTAACATTTAATTGAGCTAGTCCCAGCTAACATTTCATAAATTGTCATATACCCTAGGGAAACTGACACCAGTCTGTGAGTAGTGACTTAAGGCTCTCTACTTCCACTTCATTTTCAGCCAGTTAAAGATGACATGCTTTCTCTTACCTCACATAAATGACTGTGTGATAAATATGGGAGGGCCATGTGACCAAAAGTGTGTGGTCCAGACAAAGCACCTCATCCTCGGGCTTATGACAGAATGGGAGGACCAGCTACAGGTATCCCATCTCATAGTATGTGACACATACATGTAGGGGTGGCAGGCCCTGAACCAGACAATAAAGTTTAAAGAATGTTTTAATTTCTAAGTATTAAAAAATCAGCTAGTAGGAGGTTGCAACATTGTCCCTACTACCTGCCTTGTTCTACTTCCATTTAAATCACTTTTTTGTGCATATATCATTCTCCTTACCCCTGTCATTGAATTTTTTTAAACCAATCATTTTAGGAGGTGTGCTGGTGACATCAATGTGTAATAACATCATATGTAGTGGCTGTGAGAAAAACAGCAAACTTTAGCAGTGAAATATTGGATGTTGATGGGGGAGAGTTGCACACTAACAAACCTGGTTTTGTATGGTGAGGACCTTTTTAGACAATATGAACCAAGTTGTGCTGTTTAGTTTGCTTTCAATGCAACAGTAACATGTAATTCAGATAGGAAAGTTCCTGCAAATAGTTATACAGATAGAGAGAGGGCTGCAGGCTTTAATGTACAGATATTAGCAATGTTACCCAAAGAAAGAGTAGGACCTTAGGTTACTGCCTTTTCTGCCCAAAGGAAAAGGCTACCATGAACTATAGGAAATCTAAAATAAAGAATAACAATATAATAGGTAACTGTTTGCTTTGCAGTTAATAAAATAAAATAAAATTGTAGGCTGTCCTATTTCTAGTATTACAGTGATACAGGATACAGTCCAGGGTGTCTACTCATAACAAGTCACAACAGCATGTTTATCTACATTTGGTTTTAGGAGCGGTCAGGAAATATAAAGAAATTACGAACAAAGAGACATCAGTGTAATGTACCAAACTTACCTTTATCCCCAACTTCACATTTCACCCACTTGGCTACACTGTTCACATTGTCAGCATCTGTGACATCAAGCAGTATGGTTTTAAGCCTCTGTGATGTGGCTTGTTTTAGTTCAGCTGCTCCAGCCACAGTCAGGCATGTGGCTAGAACTTGGAATCCCTGCTTATCAAATGTTTTGGCAGCATGGTTCCCAAATCCACTGTCGCATCCAGTGATCAGTATATATTTTCCTGTAATACCGTTTAGTTTCATTCCATCTCTCCATCTCCACCAAATGTACAGAAGAGTCAGGGCAATGGCCACAAAATACAGAAACATTTCCAATGCTTTTCAAGTTAGAAGTCCCTTAAAATATAAACATAGTTGCCAGGATTTGTTAGCCGCACTGCTATATTTATAGGAGACGTTCACTATGAGAGATGCAATTGTGACATTCATTTAAACAGTTTTCTAAATATAGTTAATGTGATACTGACACACCCAAGTGAGAGAGCAGAACAGCAGTTTGAGCAATTATTTTCTATAACAAACAAACAAAAAAAAATATCTAGATCTCTCTTTCTCTCTCTCTCTATATACGCTAACACACACTTGTAGTTATAGGATTTGTAGTTCTTTATAGCGAGTGCTGTGCACAAGAATGAAAGCAATGTTTGGTGGCACCACAAAAAGAATTGCCAGGGGGGAGTAATGTATCCAATCTGAAAAGGAATACAACCCGTCAACATCCAATTTTTTTTCTATGTATGAGTCCATTTCCCTAACTGAGACCCCTAAAATTAGATCCATGCAAATATGTGAAATGCAGCGTAGCTCAGTACATGGGGAAAAATCGGTTATGGTTAAACTCACCGTGACATATTTTTTTGTTTATTTCTTTTTTTTTTGAACCTTAGTTTAAAAAATATTCATCAACTCAAAAATATTGTTAAGATGTATTCTCTATATAATGTAGTTCACTAACTAGAAACGATAGAAATTTCATTCTATATAAAGGGTGTATTGTATAAAAGGATATGGATGGTAGTAATGCCCTTTAATATGCCACATGCTTTCTCAGTGTTATAAATAACAGATAATGACAGGTGCACTTGTCCATTCTCTGTGCAGCAAACTATAAAACATTTCACCCACCCCGTTTTAACATATTTAAAATGTAACTAAATGTAATGTCATTGTAAACAATGATTAAAATATGAACAAATCATTTATAAATATGGCAAACCTGAATTACATCACATAAATGGCATCATGTTTGCGTTGTGCATTAAACACGTAGAATTCTAGAAAATCACTTGAATATATAAAGTATACTGTAAAAGGCAGTGGAGATACTTACATTACCATAGACTGAGAAGCACTGACCTTTTAATGTCACCAGTTCCCTTTTTCATATGAGGAAGTGGCTTTATTTGTGTCGTATTGTTACTGTAAAGAGTTACCAAATAGAAATATTACAGTGTAGGAGAAGGGTGTGTGTGTAAGATTACATGTTATGATAAACACAGCTTTATCATGCTGAATATTTATTTCCTGTTAACTTCATATGTAGCAAGGAAGGGTTTCATTGTCTCTTACTAACATCTCTGATTAGGATTTAATATTGCATGTACTGAAGACGTGGCCTTAGCAAGGATATCCCTGTATGTGTAATACTGAAGCCAACATATTGGATTTTCTTAATCACCCTCACCTTACTGTATTCTGTGCTATGCTAAAAGGCAAATGGACTAATGTGTAATATGTGAGCAAGGAAACAGAAGTACCAGTGACATCAAGAGAATTCTCATTAACATGGTGTTATGTGTTCATGCGTAATGTAGCCTATGTATTATGTAGAATAAATCTGGCGATGAGGCAGTCGGTAGCGTTTAGTGTTGGTCTGAGCAGTACAGATAAACATCTCTTAATGTCAGTACTGTTGCCCAATATTAGAATAACAGAGGCAACATGGCTATTTTTGGAAATATTTGCAAAAAAATTAAGATTTCTTTATTTAGTTCAGTATCCTAGCAACCAGCAGCCATGGGTATCTGCAGGGGGGGTATGAGAGGTCATGGAAGCCAGGAAATGGGCCACATTAGGAGTAGTCCTAAATGACTGATGCGCCCTCTGTCCTGCCCTATATTCCTAATAGTTGTCCATCAAGCCAAAGATTAATTGATTTTCTAATTGCTGAGTGTCATTGACCCTTCAAAATAGATATCTGGGCAAGCTACCTTATTATGGTTTTAGTTCTGAGTTCATTGCCATGTTTTGTTATTCTTCTACTTTTTGCCAAAGATTTTGAATTTGAATTCTGATTTTGTTTCACAATTGCATAGAAAATCCAATATAAATAGAAGTTTATACAGCGATTATCCTTCTATGGTCATTTCTTTTATGCACCACTGCATCTTCTTTGTTGTAAATTGCACTGTTGTCCTATTCTACTGCTATTAGAAAAAGAAATGCTTTTTTTTAATTTCCACTCCCATTTTTAAGATAACCTCTAAAGCCAATATTTGGTTCTCAGTGTAAATGACAGCTTTGGTATGTGCACATATGCTGTAAAATGCATTTTGTTTATTATTTTAAGTGATTCAATTCCAAATGTATAAACTTATATGCATGACCTTGTCAAAACCATCCAACCTCTCCCCAATTTTTTTTTTCTGGGGATGCCCCTGACAAAAGAAACTTAATGGTGGTATTGACTTACCCTAGCATTAACCAAAGAACTTACAATGTCAAAGAATATCAAATCAAGCACAGAGTATGGTATTATTTGTGGTCAAAACCACCTACTTAGAATATAGTCTGCCTTAATTGTCTCTATCCCTGCCTATTTTGACTGGATAGCCATGTGGACGTGTTTCCCCTTAGAAGCTCTCCTGTGATTAATATAACCTGATTGGTGATGGTATATCTTTTTTTGCATGACAAGATTAAGTTGACTTCTTAACTGCACGATGAGAAAAAAAAGTTTCTGGCTTCCTTAGGGTCTTCCCTAGAGTTAGGTCAAGCAGATATACTGTAGATCTAATTCTCTTATAAATCTACTTCTCTATCAATATAAAGTATTGCAAAAAAAAAAATTGCTCTGAGTTAGAGGTATCATAAAATTGGTGCTTTCATTATTAAAGATCCATTTGCTTTTAAGTTTAAGGAACATCTGGGGCTAAGCAGCAATTTACTGTAGCATTCACATACAGGGATGCTCCAGGATTCTCCTAAGCAAAGATCCATACCCTATGATGAGTCTTAGACACAAAAATAATATAAATTGTATGTTGATGCAACTGTTTCACTGGGGACTGGATCATCAGAGTTGTAGGCTAAGCAGGTCAACATGCTGACCAGTTGGCAGTGGTTCGAAAAGAAGCAAATGGGTTCTTATGCAAAATATGGTACTGGATCTCTTTTTCATCTGGGTGTGTGCCTCTTGTACAGAGTTGTCTTGTATAAAGATATAGAGATATTCATAAAGAATGGAAAGGTCCACTTTGACCTTTTTAGTTTGTTTTGATGTGTTATCCATTTCACTGTACTTTTCGATTCTGCTGATTTATAGAGTCGAAAATTCTTTTTCAATATTGAGAAAGTCATTGTCGATAAATAGTGACCAGTTGAAAGTGGCACATTTTTCTCTTATGTTCATATTCCATTTCATATTGATACCAGCAACCTTCGTAGGAAAATCTTTTCACGTTTTGGCTAAGTCACAGGACCATCTCCATAGGTCATTAGGGAACTCGAGCATTAACTAGTGGAAAAGCATTTTGACTTTTATAAATAAAACCTACAGAGTATGTCCTCCATAAAGATTGTCCTGGCAGATACAGTTTGGGATATTTCTATTTGAAATGTTTTTAACTCTATTTTGCTCTTTTTTGTTGTATGATTAATTTCTAATAAAGTGTGTACTTATTTTTGGATACTGTCTTCTTCTCTTTGCTTTTTGTATTCTGATATTATTAAATATGGAAAGAGGCTGATAAAAGGACTGATCTCATTGCAACCTAAAGAAATTGACATTCATTCTTTGATCACATCCATTCACATAAATGTATGTTAAATAGAGCCATACATTTTACTTATGTTAAATTAATGCCATGTGAACCGTTTGAGTTTTCCACAATCCATTAATACAGGAATGTAATAATTAAATTATCCTCGTATTGTGACAGAAGAATCAAATACAACAGATGTCAAAGTAAACGTAAATAATGTAGATTCTTGGTTTTAATATTATCCCCAGTTACCTCCGTGCATGCCACTTTTTAAAGGAATACAAGTTGTTAGTGTTGAATGACTTTTTGATTTTAGGTGCACAGGAAGATATACTGTGACACAGTGGTCATTGCCCCGAGATATGTCAATATTACTCTATCAACAAAGTCAAGAGACGTTAAAACTCATTTGATCAAAGATTTTTTAATACTTAGAATCATCTTTTTTTTCACATTGTAACATCCACTCAGACATATTGCCAAGAACATGTATGTTGTTAAAAATGTATGCAAAACTTTATCATAAACTGTACAAGGGAGGATTTGCACAAGTGAAAACAATGAAAATGCCATTTTTTAGTATCAGCATCAATGGCCAGGTACAATGTAATGGTAATAAATTTACATACTTTGGTAGAATTTGCCTCTGTCCATATGGTCTTGCAATCTTAAAGGAGTATGGAGAACATTAACCTACACCCACGGAGGGAGATAATATGTCTTAAAATTATACAAAGTAGACTTGGATACATCCTCTGGTGAACACAGGGAACAAAGCACACCATTTATTTCAATGTGAAAAATATACTGCATCTGTGGCAGATGGGGATTATTCACTAAGGTGTGAATTCGACTGTCAAATTCGCAAACAGCGGATTCCCAAAGCAAATCCGTGACAATTTCCCCATTGTAAAGTCGCGACAATTTTATAATGTTAAGATTGCGATAATTTTCCCATAATAAAGTCACGTTTGTGACAATATTCTCATTATAAAGATGCGACAGTAGCAGCCTATTGCGACTGTCTTTATCTGGCAAATTCGCACCTATACGCAACAATTTGGACTTTAGTGAGTAACCCCCAGATTCTGCATTCATATCTTTTTTGTATATATACAGCTGGAGTAAAAGGTATCATAAGATACTAATCACTTTTGCAAGCAGGCATTGTAATACTGATCTGAGTAAAATTATACTTTGCAAAGACTTTTATTACCTTGTAAAGGCAAATAAAATGTGCATCTCAGATATATTATCAATAATAAGAAAGAATATTCCTGTTAATTTAAGTATCTCCATGAATTTGCATTTGTGCTTTACAAAACAGAGGACATTTCTTGTCAGCTTTAACAGTGGTTACTGAGAAGCACTTTAATTATTTCTCATACCTGTTGAAGTCAGGGCGACCAATGTTTCACTGTTTCTGTCTAAATGTGTACAATCACAAGAATCGTAGAAGGTCAGAACAGAGGGTGAAGAAGAATGGGTTCACTACACACACACAGAGTACATTGAACTATTGCAAAGTTACAGCCAGAACATTTCTATCAGAGCTTTATTTGCAGTCATTCCCCAGCATCTATCTTGACTGGTGAAGATTTGACGGAAAGGTTTACTATTCACCCTTTATACCAACTTATCCCCTTTATATAAAATGACACATCACTCTCTTGTTGGGATTGAAAGGCCACAGCATTATTTATTAACAATTCAACACAACATCTTTTAATTTAATTCCGCACAACTTTTTATATAGATGGTCCCGTGATTTTTAAGCCGAAGTCGCACAATCACACCCACATCCCCCATCAGCCGCATACCACCATCGCGACCACAAACCGACCACTAACCAGGGACCCCATGCCCTGTGTTAGCACTTGCATACCATTATCTTGACTTCCAACCCATTAACTTTATTAACTTCTACTCTTCTTCCTGACCACCTTTTGGGGACCATCGCCTTAAATGCTGTGACAAATTCTTCCTAGTACTCTATTAAATGGGGAGGGAGAGTGGAAGACAGCTTCCTCACTCTCCCGCTCCTTCTGTGCCCGCCCCCAAGCTCCCTCTTCCTGTCCTCCAACCTCCCCCTATTGACCGGGCTCCCTGTTAGGCCATAATAAATTAGGTATGAAGGAACAAGGAGAAAATGGAAGAAGAAATAAAAATGCTGCAAAGATTGTGGGAATAAATATATTTATTAATACTGAAATGACTTGAAATGGGAATATTATAAGTTGAATAAAGCTCTTATAAGAACTGGAATGTGAAAAGTGAAGGAAGATAATGGTTTTAACATAAATACACATGAAACTAAGATTACAGCTCCATAAATTAATTAATAGTATGTATTTCTATTACTCTTTGGTAGCCTCTGCATGAAGGAAAGGAAAGGGTTCTGCACCACATGCTTTACCTGGCTTTTTTCTTTAGGTTTGAAGCTGGCCCAGAGTAAATAGTTCTTAATAAAGGGAGAATACTATGCCATGAAAAAGTATGCCCATCTCTAAGATAGAGACAGAATTAATCAACAGGGGCAATTTAAAAAAAGGCCAAGTAACCCATAGCAACCAGTCAGCTGTTAGCATTCACTAGTAAAGGAAAACTAGAATTCATTGATTGCCATGGGCTACTAGACCTCTATAAAAGATTGCCCCTGTTGTATTCCCCTGAAGTCAAACTTCACATTTATTCACCACTTCCCCATATTTACATGACTTCGCATCCTATGTCACATTATGTATATGACAGTGTCCATTGCTGTTCACTTGTTTTACAAATCTATCCACAGCTTTATGAATAACGACAAGTGAATTTGCGACTATTTTGGTGTTAGCAACTTGAATTATAGTGAAGTGAATTTTACAGGCGAATTTGGACTAATAAGGCCCAGCGTATCTCTATCTTGCAGTTCTAAAACAACTAGAATTCTAAAAGGTAATTATATTATTAAGGAGATGTTTTACTCATGTTATGAATTACCAGGGGTATTTTGCCTTTTGGATTCCATACTTCTTTAGCTTTAACACAGTCCTGATGATTACCAGTGCAATGGATTCGATAAGAAAAATTCTGGACAAGTTTAACAAAAATAGGTGAGTGGATATGGTAATGATATAGTACGTTTGTACTTAAGTCATGTTGATCATCAAGCAGGAAAAGTTTGTTTGTTTTTTTAAATAGGTTTAACTTAATGGTCTGTGTCTTTTTTTCAACCATACTATGTTACTATATTTGAAGTGAATGCTTAAGGGCATGCATGTAACTTTTATGAAAATCCTAGAGTGGTTGGTCATGGCAAAAACAATTGTTCACTGAAAATGGTATTAAATAGGGCAAATTAATTGTATTTATGTCTGAGGCATAAAGGAGAAAGTTTTGCTTATAGACAATGCTTCTTTCTCCACTAAATCTTGCACTTTGTCTGTCGGGGTCCGAATCTCTGAAAGGAAGGAATTTATACAGATCTGTATTGAGAAATTGGCAACAACACACACCAGTCTGTCATTGTAAAAGCATTTCTGATTTTAATGATTGATTCACGTTATTTTATAACAAAGTTTGCTAATCTGGAAAATAGCTGATCATACAAAAACAAGACTAAATGCTGATTGGCTAAGCCAGGGGTCTCAAACTCAATTTACCCGGGGGCCGCTGGAGCTAGAGTCTGGGTGAGGCTG
>WMED01008358.1:0-12824 GCA_019650415.1 Pipa parva | reverse complement strand
CCCCCCCCCCCCTTGCCCCATGGCCCCACTCACCTCCAATAGTGTTCCAGCGAAGCACCTCCTCTAATGAAGTAAGTTGAATGTGATGGCGCTCCTTAGATGTATGCCAGCAGCTGCCAAATACAGCCAACAAGACCCGAAGCAGCCAAACACCGTCGCATTCAACTTACCTCATCAGAGAAGGTGCGTCGCTGTTGGAGGTGAGTGGGGGGTGCAAGGCAGGGGGAAGGGGTGTCGTGGGGCAGGGAGGTCAAGTTTAGCAATGGGCGATGTGGGCGACAGCGCCCCTCAAATAGATTGTGCCCTGGGCCGTCGCCCACCTCGCCCATCGGTAGAACCGGCACTGCATCACCACCCTCTAGCCTTCTAGGAATAAGAGCTGCACTCAGTATTGATAGTTGCAGTCTGCATACCATATACTACCTGGCTTTCTAGAAGTATTGGGCACTTTTATCATCTTTACATCAAGCCTTCACGAGGTTTGATATTGTTTCCTATTTAAAACAGCAGAGATGTACATAATAATGGTTAATTCCATGTCTGTTACCCTAAGGGCAAGATTTTCTGTTTTTTTACACCTACAATTAAAACACCACCAAAAAATGAAAATATCTTAAATGCATTTATAGTTACTATATATTGTTTGTTTCTATAAAGTAAACAAGTAAGCGTATCTTTAAGAATTGGGCCTTTGGGCACAGTTCCTAAATATATATTATCTAAAGCAGCATAGAAAACAATGGGACTGGGTGAAGTCTGTTCAACAACATGGCTTCTAGCAGTAAAGATAAGAACAGACAGAAAGCAATAAAATTCATGAATTCAACTTCAAATATAATATTTTTCTAAGTGTTGTATTTGAATAACTGCCATGCTAATCCAGGGGGTTATTCACTAAGGTGCGAATTGAACTGTCGAATTCGCAAACAGCGGATTCCCATAGAAAATCCGCTACAATTTCCCCATTATAAAGTCGCAACAATTTTTTAAAGTTAAGATTGTGACAATTTTCCCATAACAAAATCATGACTGTGACAATATTCTCATTATAAAGACACAACTGCGACAATAGCAGCCTATTGCGACTGTCTTTATCTAGCAAATTTGCACCTATACGCATCAATTCGGACTTTAGTGAATAACCCCCCCAAATGGGAGTTGTATTTTTAGGGTGTTACTAGTCCATAAAGGAGAACTATTGTATTAAACAAAACTTATTGATGGTTTTAGCAGCAGTACACTAATTAGGGCATATTTACATATTCACCATTTTTTGTTACTGTTTTTGCCCATTTTTCGCTGCTATCACAATTTACTAAGCCCTTTTTTTTACTGATACATTTCACCAGGTTGAGGGTGGCGAAAATCAAATATTCCTTTATAGAGATGGGTCTGTAACATTTTTCTATGTCTCTGGTGTAATAATCGGTGATATCGATATTAAAGGGCCCCATTGACATAACTGTTAATTGTAGTGGTACTAGCGCATCGATATTTACCAATAGCGATAAAATTTTGTTTTCATAAATGAGGGGAAATGGAAAATGCGTAAAATACTTCAGTCGCCAAAACGCATAGGCGCCAGTGTACGTTTGCACACCAAACGACCCGGACCAATGTGACCAGATGGCCAAGATGGTGACCGCGACAGACGCTGACGCGAAATAGAAGGAACAGACCTCTGGATTTAGATTATATTTACATTCTCTGCAGATTACAGATGGTTTTCTGCTCTTGCTGCTGCTGTGATTTCAGATAGGTGATACTTGTGTATCATTCACCATAGTTCACCAATTTTTGTTTTTAAAACTTAAACAAGGCCCAAAGAGAATAATGATGAAATGAATGCTGTGGGTGATCTGGCATATAACTCAAACTGTGCTATAATATAATTTGTTTGAGCTCTGATGAGCGAATTTGTCATCAATAATTAAAGAGCTGCATTTAGAACAGCTGCATTGCTGCTTAGTTGTGACACTTTAGCAGACTCTGGAACATGTGCTTTGACAGAAATAACAATGTAATCTGGAGGATGACGGCAATGCAGTTGTATGCAATTGAGAAACGATTTGCATTTGATACAATTTGTTTTTAACAAGGATAAAGCAACATATTAAATCATTTAAAAGCCCTTCAGTTTCATGACTACTATGCTGACTAATATGGAAATTTGTGTAGGGTACAAGGGTGCTACCATATGTGAGCGATTTTTTCCCAAAGTTATTTGTGTCATTACCAATATTTCAGAATGGTTTGCTGAGACGTATTTGCATGAAATAAGTGCACCTCAAAGGGTATAGTGTGCCCTAGACACCATATTCACAAACATACATGCACACTTTTACTGGTGCTGTAACAAATCAGCTTATTTATTAAATTACTCCAACCGAGAAAAAATAATCAAAGCTAATTCTTGATTGGTTGCAGCAGATTCAATTTATTACAATTCTACTGTCTTTTCAATTATCATAACTAGAGTAAAAGAAGACAGACAAATTGTCTTTTAGCCACTGGACCAATAAAATAGATTTTGCCCATGGTGAGATTTCTAAAACTAGAACATTTTCAATAGACAATTTTCCATGGGATAGACAGTCATGAACACGAAACACCACTGGAGATAAGAAAAATCATTACTTTTTCCATAGTAACTGTTGTAGGTATTACACTTCTTATGGGTCTTCAGCAGTGCTGGCTCTGCTATTAGGCAGAGTAGGCAAATACTAGGGGCGACGCCTGCCCAGGGGGGTGCCCCTAGCATTTTAAATTTATTTTTACTTTGAGCCGCCTCTGGTCTCCAGTCAGGGCACTGCAACCCTAGTCAGCTTCTACTCCAGTGATGGCCAATCATTTGAGCTTGGAGTGTCAAAATTTGTCAAAAAAAAAAAGCATAACTCGGGTGGTGTGTCACTTTGAGAAAAATTTGGTGGTGTGGCAGCAATCCTAATAAGAGCGTGGCACGAACAGCGTCCTGATGTGTGTCAGCAAAAATGTCTTGGCATGTCATAGGTTAGCCATTACTGTTCTACTCCCAGCAATCACTAGGAGCACTGCATATTATGTAAAGCACTGTGGTTTCTCACTTATGTGTAGCCAATAGGTAATCTTATGACATACCACAAGCTTGAGTGGACAGGTAACAAACATAAAAATATAATGGAGGATGGCCCAGTGAAGGTTGGCCCAGGTTTCATACTGGGTGCAAAGTCCATCAAATTACCCCACAGTTCCCACAAGAACTAGCTTCTGAATATAGGTCATGGTGCCCTGGGAAAGCTCTGCATGGGGCAGTTGCAGACACATAGGTAAGTTGGACCAGTACAATAAAGAGATGGATCAGACTGGATCCAACAGGAAAAGCTGAACCAGAATTAGAGGGGAAACAACAGGCAAATATCAGAATAATCAACAAGCAGCAAATGAAGCTTTGTGGCAAATTAAAAAAGATCTTGGAATAATTACTTTGTCTGACTGGCTGTTATAGCAAGTTAACTACCCTGATTGGCTAGAATACAATCCAGAGAGTGATTATGAAACCTATAATCAGCATTTTAAGGTCTTGAAAGTCTTTTTTTGGTACATGCTGTTGTTTCTAGCTCCTGGTTTGGTGAGCTGTCACCCTGAGTGGTTTGCTTTTGTCTTCCTTTTGTCATTTTTAGTTGTATCATTTATTGAGAAGGGTGAGAGCAAATGTAAACTTACTTGTTTGGAGAGAGGTACGAGTTGTGAGCATTTCTCAACGTGGAGTCTTTATTGCGGTGTTAAAAGCATTGTGTTTGTCTTCTTTAATTTGCTTATTGCTTATGTATGTTTTATTTTTCCTTTGCACAAAGTAGAAGCACTGATGATTGTTTATGGAGGGACAAAAACAAAAAAGAAATTTTCCCCTTTTTCTTCCTCCTTTCCTCTCCCTCTGCTGAGTTTCAGTGGATGATATTTCTACTGAACAGTGGTGTTTAAGGCAGTTTGTGATTTCTCTCCTTTTTCTTGCAATCTCCTCTCCCCTTCCTTACTTCCCTTTAACTTGTATTGTCCTTTTAATTTGAGATGTTTCTCAGTTAGTTAAGTTTTTTTAGGGTCTGTGATGGTTTCTAGTGATGGTTTATATAATGATGCAAAGCAATGGCTGATGGATGAGATGTTAGGCCTAGTCTAAGAGGCCTAATTTTTAGAACAACCCCACCCTTAGTTTATACTGAAATACTGCAGGCACTGCACTTCAACTAAAAAGATGTTTTACTGCAGGGAACAGAACAAACAGGCTGCCAAAAACATTGTTTAGCAATTCCCTTGTGCGAAAAGTCGCTGTTAGCACACAATTTGTTTACTCGATTTCAGTTTTATTCTTTTTTAAAGTCTTTTTTTTTTTTTCCCGAAATGCTGACAGCCCCAAAGTACTATGAAATACTGAGGCAAGCTCAATACATGTAAACACAGAGATGCATGTGAACAGCCACTAGGTCACGTTGCTTATCTTTTTCTCGGAAGCACAGAGCAGCTGCTAGACCTTAAGAAGAATCAAAACAAAGCTGATAGTATTCCCTTTCTCTGCAGCGATTATAGCTTTTTTATTTAAAGAGCAAAATCCCAAAAAAAACAAAAGTTATCTTATGCGCTTCCCTTCAAAATCAACCCACATCCTTCCTCTCGCAGGAAGAGCAGGTGAACAGGACGCAGGGCATTTGGCACACGCATTAGTTCGTTTCCACCGCTCTTGTTTTCATGTTCATAGCTCTGGCAAACCCATAGGCACAGGAATGACCAAAAAGCGTTGTTGAACTACAACTCTCAGCATACGTCAGAAGCCAACAGCTATCAGTAGATACTGAAAAATGTCATTCATCACAGGCGGGAGGAATGTCTGGAATGAAGAAGATAGATAATAATCTTTCATACTGTATAGTGGAAAATGTTATGTCAAAACCATGAAAATAATGAACCCAATCAGTTGATCATTCCGACCTTGGCTGGTTTAGGACCCTTTCATGCATGGATGAGATCTCCCAAAAATTTTGATCAAACATCCAGAGGATTGACTCACTGAACAAATGCAAGTGTAGTCAACATGTAGAAATGATTCCCTTAAAACTCTTGCCCATCCCATTAACTGTGAGTAAATAAAATGTGCATTTAAATTTAATTGCATATTAAAGTGCAGGCATGTGGAGTAGGAGCAAAGGTGTAACAATACCTTTGGCATTATACATATACCCAATTAAGGGGTGAATTCACGATAGTGCGAAGTGAGATGCAGAGTCTTCGCCTCACTTCGCTCTGACTGATATACGCTCACTGGTGTCCTGCACGCGGACATCAGCGAGCGCTTTAAAGGGATTCCAGTCTCGGCGAAACCAAAAGAGTCGCCTCGCCGAGACTGGAATCCCTTTAAAGTGCATACAGGACATCAGCGAGCGCATATCAGTCAGTGCGAAGTGAGGCGAAGACTTCGCACCTCACTTCGCACTATCGTGAATTCCCCCCTAAGGGTCATCAGTACTTATACAGTAAGTGCTCATTAAAGACTGCATTAGGCATAATTTATTCAGCAAATTCAGAACAGTAAACTGGGTATGTGATTTAGGGAATAAATCCCCTGCAAAAAAAGAAACAATCTGCCATAAAATAGCCAAAATGCTTGCCTAAATAGAGAGGTTGGTACCATTTTAGCAATAAATAAAAAAACAAGACTAAAATACTTTTTTGTTGTATATACAGACAGGGTGACATGCCACATCTTTTTAACACATGTTCAAATGAATGCTTTATAGGCATATTGAATATTCAGACGTTCCTTGGAACAGCTGAAAAGAGTTGGGAAGCTTAATGCAGAATATAGGACAGCTGCAAGGCTGGAATTTGAATTACAGATGTGCTCTGCTTTTACCAACCCCTGGGTTGTTTCTGATCTTGGAGATTCCAGAATCTCTCTTATCCTCCCTAAATCCCTCCCTAAATCCACCATCTGACTGGGTCAGTGTCACTGACGTGCTGTTTCATTTTATCTATTTGTATTATTAAATAACCCAAGTACTTATGCCACATCTATCAAAGGCTTCACATCAAAAGAAGCCAGAAGCAATAGCCAATATCTGAGAAATTATCTTATATCGGAAATGACTTTGTTCTCTTACCCTTTATGACTTTCTAGCAAGGGTAATACAGTGATATAATCTGAAATCATTCACGTCTTCTCTCTCCCTGATTTCAAATGCAAGATTATCAATATTTCTTTCTGTAAAATTCTAGACCCAGGAGTTAATGACACAACACTGGATAAAAAGAGGGAAAGCTTATGACGTTTAAGTAGTGAGAACATTATGTAACTGCAAATTTGGACACTAAGAGATTGGGGAAAGAGGATATGTAGTAGACATAAATGCAATCAGATACATGATATATTTTTCACACAGAGACATATTTCATACTATGAGCCAACCATATCCCCTTTCTTGGTACTAAAACTATGACAATTATGTTGTTTTTTACAAAGATGTTAGTAGTTTAACTGGGCCATCCACACACTGTGACGTCATGATGTTCCATGTTTTTTATGGGATACGAACAGGGCAGGATAGGGATAGGTGAGGACAGCTTGTTCTTTTGGCTTTTGCTCTGAGTCAGGGGTCGGCAAATTGTGGCTCTTTATCCACTTTGTTGTGGGATGGGGCACATCTCTCTAGCCCCGCCCATGACCTCAGATGCTTCTTCTCATTGGACGTCAGCAGGTCATGTGATCTGGAGAGTGCGCTCCTCCCTCTTTGCGGCTCAAAAAATTTTTTTCACCGCTGGAGGAGGGTGCAAAATGCCTCCCTCCTCTTCTAAGTTTGCCGACCCCTGCTCTGGGTTACACTTAGATACAATCTGCCCAAATTGCCACTTTTCACAAAAATTTATGTGCGTTGCCCTTTGCCTACTAGAGAGTGGAGAGGTTTATTCATCAAAGTAAAAATTTGACTGGCAAATTGAATGCTCATTACTTTGGGTTACTATGCTCTGATAGTCACAAATTCTCTACTCCTTATTTATTAGGGGGATTCCCATAGCGAAGAAACAAACCAAATCTGACGTGGTTTATTGCATAGTGCTGTGCAGTCAGTCAGATAGTACCATCCCTGCCTTCAATCCCCTAATGCACCACTTTGATCTGGTGAAGAAAAACTGGCAAATTCAACACAGTACATCTTGCCCATTTGCTACTTTGACAGGCTCTGGCACTTGATTAATAGGTGAGTTATCTCTAATCACACACACAAAGTTGTACAAAGAGTTCGGTAAATTTACGACTGTTGTAAGCATCCACATTAGTCACAAATGCCAGATTGCAGAATTTGATGAATATGCAACTATCGAGAAGTGAACACTGGACACAAATTCTGACCTTTACGCTACTGTTCAGACTTTCTTGAATAAGCCCCTTAGCCTTTGGTAATGTGTGCACAGATACTGATGGTTTCCACATGGAAATGTTAACTCTACCATTACACAGGATAAAACATAGCCATCGACATGTATTACAGTCACATATTAGTTCAGATAATATGATCTTCTTCCCAGTCAATGGATATA
Source organism: Pipa parva (assembly GCA_019650415.1). Taxonomy (NCBI): domain Eukaryota; kingdom Metazoa; phylum Chordata; class Amphibia; order Anura; family Pipidae; genus Pipa; species Pipa parva. Next base: position 5,258 of record WMED01008358.1, on the reverse strand, counting down.
AACCATAACTAAATTATTCAATTACTTCCATCAAATCTACACTTCCAACAACTATCAAATTGAAATCAAATATACCATTAGAATTAAACTAGTTTTAGCAGGGAAAGTAGCACCAAAGACTGAAAATTCCCGATATACTTTTACACCTATTTTACAATTAATCTTCCATAAAAACAACAAATCAATCTAATAGGTTTCTGTAACATAGGATGTTCTATTTTATCTGTAATCAGTAAAGAGAAAAACAAACTCACACCAAATAAAAATGTAAAAATCAGATATTTAAATCTGAAGCTGTTGGTGTCAATTTGAATTGGAATGTTTTTGTTCTGGAATATCAAAGATAATCTGTTGTTCATGCACACATAGATCAATTTTTCTCTTCACATGACCATTCTATGTGTTCTGGACAAAATGGCGCCATGGGCAACTAAATCTATAATCTATATATGGTCGTACCTTGCTTCAATAAGTGATCTGATCATTGGGACAATCAATCTGCAGTCTGAAAATATCTGCCGAATCTGGCAATTATTAATGTAGCTTAATTTACAAGGGATCATCTGAAAGGAGAAATAAAGGTTAACCCTGACAAGGACAGTGTGACGATCAACATTGCCGCCATCTCTTACCTGGCAGGGGGACTCGTGCGCGCTATCCTTAGGCGCACGAGCCACGCCTGCCAGGCATTTAAGCACTGCTGGCAGCGTGCACGCGTGTCGGTAGCGCTCCCACTGCTTCAGGACGCAGCGGGAGATTTAAAAGCTGGACAGCTTGTGCACTCAGTGCCTAAGCTTCCAGCTAGTTAGGTCCCATATGTTGTATTGTTTCACGGCTCTTGTATCTTCACAAGAGTGCTATTTCCTATTAGTACAGTGTTCGCTACCAGTGCCTGTTCCTGTTCCCTTAGTTCTATTAAAGTGACAGTACCTGCTCTAACTTTCCGTTCCAAGTATACCTGCGCTGTTCTGCTGTTCCAAGTCTAGTATCCTGAAGCTCGTTACAGTCATTGCTCAGTGCCAGCAACTACCTAGGGGGGTACGCTCGGGGGTCGCGACCTGGGAGTTTCTCACAGCTAAGACCAGTACTTCCCTGCGGAAGTTAAAGGCGAAGACCAGAGACTCCTTAGACTCCGCGCCCCGCAGTGTATTTACGTCAAACCCCAAGGTGGTACAGAGGGTCCACGTTCAGCCTGTGACAGACGGTTTTAGTTGAACTGGTAGAAATAAACTTTCCTATTGCTGTCCAGCTGAAATATGACCAGCGGGTCTGGCACCTCTTAGCCCCTGATGAATGCCACCATAAAGCAAACTGTAATTTCAGACATTGTGTATATGGAAATAATGAAATATAAACAAACATTTTGCACAATAGCTCTAAAATCCACACGCCCTAACTATTGCTGTAAGTTGGATTGCATTAGTACTCCTCCAGCTGTCTTCAAATTGTGTAACAGTTTGGCCCAGTGCATTACTATTCTCTCTCTCTCCCATGTGCTGTTCCAAATACATTCTCAGTAACCTGCTGAATCCCAAACCACACATTTACCAGGATGCAGCATGATTTAAGGTAAATTGAATAAATAACTATTAGGATTGATGTTAAAACATAGTTCGACAGGTTTGATATTATAGTGATATTTTTTAATTAAAGGAGAACTAAAGTTTTTTTAAAAAAGGTATATTAAAAACTTACCTTATATTAAGTTCTACCGTTGCAGTCACAGCTTCATCTAGACTGTAACTTTCCTTTACCGAGGATGAGCTCACAGTGCATCGGATCAAAGCTCCGCCCACTTATTGAATCAGCGGTCCAAATGGGTTTCAATGTCATCACGTTCATTGCGGGGCCAATGAGAACACTCCCCAAAATAAGCATGATGTTGAAATTCATTTCCATATGCCGGAAGAGCTCACGGGACTTTGGCTGACACAGAAGCCAGTGTGAAGCTCTGCCAGTATATGGAAATGAGTTTCAACGTCCTCAGTGAAGACAAATTACAGTACAGATGAAGCTGTGACTGCAACGGTTGGAACTTAATATAAGGTAAGTTTTTAATATCTCTTTTTTTTAACTTTAGTTCTTCTTTAAGGGATTTACAGTATGTATTGACATTACTAAAGTTTGCCCAGATCTAGTAACCAACAGCAGCAAATCAGATGTTTGCTTTCATAATTCTGGTGCTGATCCTGCATCATGTATTTACACTGTTGCACTTATATGCTTGGGACCATCTTTTCATCCTGTACTCTTTCATGGTTCTTGCAGATTTACAGCTTCTCAGATAAGCCCTACGCCTACTTTTGGAAGAGACCAGATTTGTTTGATCATCACAAGGCAGGAATTGTCCAGCTAATTCTGGAACACTGGACAACTATGAGTTCCACTATGACACTGATAGCTAAGACTGTCCATTTGCAAACAGAATGGCCAGCTCTTCTGCTTTTAGCCAAATTCTCTGACCACTGTCACCTTATTGTTGACCTATAAGAAGAGTATTCTAAATCCCACTGGATGCAATTAATAAAAATGGAAGATGAAGAGGACGGAAAACAAATCCTTATTATCACATTGTTCAATAGGTATATGAATTTTATCTCCATAAACAGGAGGCTTCACTCCTTTTCAGGTAATATTCCTGGTCCATACTGACCTACAAGAATGATAATTGAGAATGACAATGAGCAAGTATGAGTTCTGCTATGACACTGCCAGATAAAACTAGAGACATCACAAAGTCAGCTAGTATTTATTCCGTAACCATAGTGAATTCTTCTGTGCATCACCATATATTTGTGTGTGAAAAATCATATGAGCAGTTGAGCATTCCATAGTTAGTTCAACAATTCAATTCTAAATATCCTTAAGGCTTTTAAAGCTCCTACCCTTTACATATCAAGTCTACTGTTTTTGCAGTAAGACCCATTTCTGCTGACATTCAAAAGCAGGAACTGTCAGTAAATCTGGGAGGCTGTAGATGGCATAAATTCAGGCAGATGTACTTCTCCAAATTCGCCCATCTGACTTCACAACATTTGAGTGGCAAATTAGGGGGTTGATGGTATGACTCTGGAGTGGTATAAGGCAACTATTCATTCAAAAGTGACAATGGCAACTGCAAATAAATGGCAACATGATATGGTGATGTAGAAATAGATGCATTATTCACTTATGTTATGTTTATTTAAAAATAGTTTGGTCACATGCCATTTAAAGCCCGTTCCACAGTACAGTATACACTGATATTGTTGTCATGAAGAAAAAGACTATAGTACATTGGGTCTGCAACCTATGGATCTTGAGCCAGATGTGGTTCTTTTGATGGCTGCATCTGGCTCTTTCACTGTAAGGAGAGGTGCTGTAGTGTTGTAGTGACTCACTCTTGCTAGGCAGATGGATTACAATGTGTGAACAACAAACACATAGAACAGTTACAACTACATCACAGGTGCTCACATGCAAGCATCGCTCATTACAGTCTGCTGGCTAATCACTGGCAAGCGCTGTAGAGACAAAATTCTCTCAGTGCTTTGGCTAGCAATCCGGAGCTGTTGAAGTCACTGTGCTTCTGGGTCGCTAGCCAATCCGGAGCCGCTGACGTCACCGCGCTTTCTGGTTGCTAGTCAATCTGGAGTCGCAGACATCACCAGCTCCGGATTCAAAAGGGCTGAGCAGAGCCACACTATATGGCTCTCCCAGCCGAAAAGTTTGCAGACCCCTGCTATAGTATGATATGAAAGATAAGTCCTATAATATTATATGATACTTTATTTGGACTAACAGTTCATTGTATAAGACAAGCTTTCAAGAGATATTCTCTCTTCATCAGGTCAGAGCATTACTGAATGATACACAGTTCATATAAGAAAGATGAGTACTGTAGTATTCTACGATCCATCAATACTGCTCTGACCTGATGAAGAGAGAATATCTCTCAAAAGCTTGTCTTATACAATGAACTGTTAGTCCAAAAAAAGTACCATATAATACTACAGTACTCATCTTTCTTACTATTCAACTGGACTAATACAGCTTAAAGCATTTTTTGTGCAATATTATGTTATGGTTTTAAAAAAAATGTGTGCCAAAAGAACAGCAGCCAACATTTAGTTAGCATTAAATAGAGCTTTACTGTACAAGACATGTTTTATTTACATAGTACTGTCATAGGCAGTGTTTAGAGAATAGTTAATAATATAATAGGTACTTATTCATGAAAGTCTGAGCATAAAGGTCCAAATTCTCATCGATTTGCCACTTCCCCATCAATGTGCATTCAGCAAACTCTAAGATGAGATGAACTTGCATGTAATTCCGATGCTTAAGGCAATCGCAGACTTATGGTTACTAACAACCTGTTTCTAGGGGTGGGAGGTAACTACTTGTGGCCAACCTTCTGTCCCATGGCAAAAATTAGGGGCGGGTCAAACAGATGGTTCTCCTTGAAATTTTCCTTGAAATAGCCCTGTTTTGCCATTTATTATTTATTTTATTTAACCCATTTGAAAATGACATTTGATGCAGAGCTTGAAGAGAAGCACAAAAGCCACATAAAACTGAGGGAATATAAAAAGAATAATGCTTGTATTTCAGTTGCACCACTTAATTCTTTCCGTGTCAAAAACTTCAAAAAGTTGTAATTTCTGGAACAATAATATCCAATGTAGAACCAGTTAACATTTTCCATGTAGAAAGTAGCCTACAATTTATACATGAATATTTGGGATCTGGATAACAGATAGGCAGGTGGGACAGAAGGTGGGTTATTTTCATATTAATGTTTGGGATCTGGATAACAGATAGGCAGGTGGGATAGAAGGTGGGATATTTTCCCATATTAATGTTTGGGATCTGGATAACCGATAGGCAGGTGGGATAGAAGGTGGGTTATTTTCACATATTAATGTTCAGGATCTGGATAACAGATAGGCAGGTGGGATAGAAGGTGGGTTATTCTCAGATTGTAAGCTCCTCACTTAGATTGTAAGCTCCTTGGGGCAGGTTCCTCAAACCTCTTGTGTCAATCACTACCTAGCACTTAATTTGTTGTACCCTTGTTTTATTGTACTTGTATTGCTTAATGCACTTTTCCCTTGTTTGTATTGTACTTGAATCGCTGAATTGTACAGCGCTTCGTAAATTTGTGGCGCTTTATAAACAAAATTATACATACATACATACATACATATTAATGATCAGGATCTGGATAACAGATAGGCAGGTGGGATAGAAGGTGGGTTACTTTCATATTAATGTTC
>WMED01008357.1:0-16986 GCA_019650415.1 Pipa parva | reverse complement strand
GAATTGAGGCAGTTCTGAAGGCAAAGGGGGGTCCAACCCGTTACTAGCATGGTGTACCTATAATGTGTGTTTATGTATATAATTTTTTTTTTTTTAATGTTTTTATAGACCAGTGTTCCAGTTCTTTCTTCCTCCAACTTACATTGTAAGCTCTACGGTGCAGGGACCTCCATCCTCTTACTGTATGTCAATCACAACCTGGCACTTAAAGTGATTCTACGCTTGTAAGTTACCCACTAGTAATGTATAATGCACTTTTCCCATGTCTCTATTATATGTGTATTGCTGAATTGTACAGCGCTGTGTAAATTTGTGGATCTTTATAAATAAAATTATACATGCATACATACAGTACATATCACACCTGTGACTGGTAAAAACTTTAAGGAGGATTACTCACCTGTTCCACTTGCTCCAGCGTTGGACCCCTCGGTCGCGCCGCGTGTGCGTGCTGAAGTTATGTGCACGCACGCCGCGGTCATGTGCCTATGACGCGACTTGTCGCAGTCATGTGACAGGCTCCTTTCCTATATAAGGAGCTTGTCAGTAAGCATCGGTGCCCGAATATAGTGCTTCTAATGTGTTCCTGGGTGTTATAATCATAGTTCCTGCTAGACTTTACTGTTCCCTGTGCTTGTTATCTGACTATCCCTGCTTCCTGCCTGCCCTGACCTTGTGTCTGGAATCTGACCACCTCTATTTGCTGCCTGCCCTGACCTTGTACCTGCAATCTAACCGTGCTTTCCTGTTCAGCCATAGGTGTCGCAACCTGGGTTAACCTGCCTCTAAGCCCTATCCTCCTTGCGGGGGCTCTAGGTGAATACCAGGTTAACCTTACATTCCAAGCCTTAGGGTCTGTAGGTTATAGTCAGTGTTGCTGCTACTTCCTTCTCCTCTAATTGCTGCCAAAGCCTGACAAAAACAGTGCCATCTGTTGGATGTAAAAGCAACACACGCTATACTAGATATTTTATGATTTAATTTCAATATTTCTGATTGAGCTGTGTTGATTGATCTGCATTTGAATTGAAATATTTCAATGACCTTTTTTTTTTGTTTTTTAGTCATCATTAGAATTGAGTGATTTAGATCTAAACACGGATTGCTTCTCACATGGACAATTATATGTTGTGTGTTCTACAATCCAGACAATGGAAAAACACAAAATATAGTATACCCACAAGCGTTGTGAAATTAAACATACTAGAAACGCGTGCTCTTTTCTTTTCATTTAACCAGACTGAACTACAGCAACATGTCGCTGGGTACAGCTAGTAAATAATAAAAATAGTTGTATTACATTACAATAAAATGAGACTAAACAAATACTCTAATATTGAAATGTCTGTCCTTACCTGTAATCATCGCGTGTAGCTATAAGACTTGATATGTTGCGCAGGATGCCTCCACCACTCTCTATGATTGACAGGGAGTTGCTCTGACACTTGTAGGTTAGGGTGCTCACCAAGAAGCCCAGGGAGCCCTCCACTGAGCAGACAGAGGCTTTATTTTCTGTGCTGTGTGCAGAGAGATTCCACAATGCACTCAGTACACTTTTAAGTGTTGACTCCTATAGAGACAATAAATCAGAATAAGAAGCCAGCATGCTACAAGTTATTATTTGCAAGATGTTAGCTGTAGATATAATTATTGTAAGCACAGTTAAGTTTTGGGGGCCACAAACTAAAAATATAGGGTATTTTTTCATTTTTACTGAATATATTTTGGAGACGGCGACACAGAAAATGTTTTTATTTCTGATTACGAAGAATTATGGCTTTCCTGGTTTCGTCACGCTGATAAAATATATGCTGTATGCAGATGTAATCTGAGACCTGTAAGCAAAGTTATGGCTAGATAAGAAAGATGATGATTTGTTCACTCAAAATGTACTTTCCTATTGTCCTTTGCTGTTAGATGAACTGGGATATTGGAAGTTTTCATGACATTCCCTAACGATGGCTGATATAATGACCTTTTATACAAAACGTATTTAAGCCGTTCACCTAGCAGTGTTTATGATATGACTTATTTAGGTGAAAGGATTTCAACCTCTGTCTTAAGATTTTCAGCATATTGGTATTTATCTACAAAATCATTATAATATATGCATTAAGTGTAACTACTGTTATGCAGCCTCAGTGCTAGGTCAACACTGGTCCACTTCCCATCAACACTGCCACCCTGTACCATGCACCAAAAAAAACTTACTGAAATTGGGGGGCAGTTGTAAAAGTTGCATGGATGACTTCAGAAGGTGCAGAGGAGACTTGTGGGAGAAAAAACATGGCGGAGTGGGTATGGGCACTGGTCACATCCATGGGTTACTCCCATTGAATACATTCATTCATATACATGTACTCCAACCACAAATGAAACCACATTAGCCCTTTATCGCAACTTTAATAATATAATAATAATGCATTTGTAATTTAGAACAAAAAAAACAGAATAATAATTATTTATGGAATGGTATGATAAAAAGGATTTGAAAGATAACCCAGAAAGGTGCCTAAGGGTTTGAAAACTTTAGATTATATTCTTGATCGAGCCCATTTGGTGGGGGGGGGGGGGAGGTTGATAAAGCCTCCAACTTTCCCTTGCAAGAAGTCTCTTTATTCTATCACCTTCTTGATATAATATTGGGATAGTCTGTAATACCTGAAGCTTAAAATGACTAATATTATGCCCCATTCCTTAAAAATACTCCACAGCTGCTTTTATCAACATAGAACCAATTATTTTATATTAACTTAGCCGATGGAAGGGAAAATACAAACGCCGCTATGCACATAGGATTACGGTTCCCCCAGTGGCTCCTCTCAAACTGTATTTTTCTTTTGTATTGTATTTTGTTCATTTTTATATAGCGAACTATATTACGCAGCGATTACAGAGTTTCGTCATTCACTTCAGTCCCTGCTCCATGGAGCTTACAATCTAGTCTCCCTATTCAATCACACATAGATGTATGTTTCTAGATTGTGGGAGGAAACCCATGCAGGTGTGGGGAGATCATACAAACTCCATACAGATGAAGTCCAGGGTGGAAGTGAACCTAGAACCCAGAGCCTAGCACTGCAAGGCAGCAGTGCTAGCTACCGCACTGCCAAACTGTGAAGAACCTTCTCCTCTTTGTATTATGACATCACTAGGGATGTTCTGTTTGTACTTTTAATCTCTCGGCCACTCCACTTTCCCTTTTTCTCACATCCTGTTTCTGTTTAGTTATTAAACCTCGTGGGTAAAAATAATCTTCAGACTTAGTTTGCATTTTACAAAGTCTCTTCTCAACTGTCTGTTTGAGTCGTCATTTTACCTTACAGAATTGTGATTTAGGCAATGACTTTTTCTGGAAGATGAGGTTATAAAAAAAAAAAAAAATACTAAAGAGTGTTATGATCTTTATTTATTTTTGTATATAAATCTTAATGAAAAGTACCCCCTATCTTATAGTCATAGTAGTCAAATGCAATTGTTGCCAATAAATAACCTAATAAAGCGTAGAGCATTGTTAATTTCCTCAAAAATAAATGTCATGACCTTAAGGTGGCCCTACCCATAATGCAAGCGAAAATATAAAAAAATATGGAAATGTATATTTGTATACACAAATGTTTTCTTAAATTAGTTCATAAAAATGTTTGCATAGATAGGAGCCATATTCAAGCCCACAGTCATCTCCTTTATTTAATAGTAAAAAATCATTTGGAAACATAAAACTAAAAAACACATTTCCAAACCAGTTTACAAAAATTGTTTCTGTATCCTATCCATGGTTGTATGTCTACCACCCCAACCCTTATCATGTGGGATGAATGTGGAGAGGCTCTTTAACTGTGTCATGACAAACCACACACTGGTCACATCTAGTTATTTAGCCACAAAATAATACGTTTCCTTTATACAGGAAGTTTGGCTCATTACAAATGGATGGAGTCATCTAAGTAATTAGTATTTGTAGTAAATATTGAACTGATTCCAGCTATAATAGGCCTGTCTGGTGGTATATATACCTATATATTCTCTATGTCTAAATATATATGCAGCCAATACTTTTATATAGCATAAACAGTGGTAAACAATGTGCTACTACCTTGTTGGCACGTAGAGCACATTGCATTAGGCTGATCACACTTCCCACTTCACGCAGGATCTTCTTGCTGTTAATATCTGCCCTCCAGGACAAATTTCTAAGGATGCTGGATGCCACCTAATGAATTTGAAATCAAAGCAATAAACTGTAAATAATGTACAACTTGTTCCTGTTTTTATACAAATTCATGTTCTGCTGTTCCACCAGTATCTCACCTGCTGCAGCTCCTCATTTTCTGATGCCAGATGAGTGACAATGGCCTGCATGCAACCACGGCGGGAGCACAGTGTGGCCTGTTAAAGAAGAAAGGGTTTGTTGGACTGTTACTGCACATTCAGTATATGCACAAAAACTAAGCTTATTATAGAAATGAGAAGAACCGTTATTGCACAGGCCATTCTGAAGTTTCCTATTACCTTATTGACAACATCACCAAAAGTCAAGTTGGTAAGAGCCATTCCCGCATAGCGCCTTAAGGCCAAGCTAAGAGGATCATTTGTCATTCTGTGCATCTGATAGTCCACCTCCAATAGCTCAGCAATAGCCTGCAATCCACCTAGAATTTAAGGACAAAATAATTTTTATTCTGTAACTTAAAGGAGAACTAAAGAAGAAAAAAGAATTATTAAAATACTTACCTTATGCAGAGCCGATTGATTACAGTCACAGCATGAGCTGTGCTGTAATTAGCCGGCACCCAATGCTTCCTTCACAGCGCTGGCTGACTGAGAAAGCCAGCGCAAAGCTCCTTCCCAACTTGTTTCACCTTGGGTGAAAAATGGCTTAATTGTCATCACTTTCATTGCAGGGACCAATGAGAACACTCCCCACAATGAGCATGATGACGTATGAGCCCGTTGAATCAAGAAGCAGGAGTTGCATGCTGGCTTCTGTGTCAGCCAGTGCTGTGAAGGAGGCATCGGGAGAAGCATTGGGTGCCGGCTAATTACAGCACAGCTCATGCTGTGACTGTAATCAATCAGCTCTGTATAAGATAAATATTTTAACAGTTCTATTTTATTTTTTGGCTTTAGGTCTCCTTTAAGCCAGTAAAATATTGCTAGTGAAGAACAAAGCCTTCTTGGTAAGAAGGGCAGGGCTGATTTGTAAAGAAGACAATTTGGCATAACTGTATTAGTATGGAATATGAAATAAAGTGAAAATATTCATCATACCAAGTTCATTCATTGCTCTGCGATATTCCTCATCAAATGACAGCTTCATGATAGCACAGCTTGCTTGGCAGATCTGAGGCTCAACAGGGACTGAAAGAAAGAAAGTGAATGTTGTTCCATATAGTGCTAAATGTTAAAGGGAAACTCAGTCAATAGAAATATACAGAAATATGGTCATTGTAATAGAGGTTTCTGAAATCAGTTCTGCAAATAATTACATTTACATAATTACTTCTAATTTTTTCACTAAGCAACCAAATCATGTTGTTTGTTCCTGAGTTAAAGAAACAGTCTGGGCAAAAAAAAAAAAAACACCTTTATTTATTTATGCCAATAACTAACTTTTATTAAATACAATTTATTATCAATTTAAAAAAAATAAAATTCTTACCTGTAAAGAAGTGCTGTACAGCAGTCCCTTGTTGCAGACTCCATTATCAGACTCTGCCGGTGACTCTATGGCGTCCCAATTCACCAAATCCCTCTAAGATGCGCATTCTTTCCAGCCACGCTCCTAGTGAAGCCCCGCATAGGCATGTGCTAGAAGTTGTACGGAGAGTGTGCACATGATCAATGTATTCTCCCTGGATGACGTGCACACTCTCTCATGTGACTTCTAGGAAATGCTGATGTGGAGCTTCACTAGGAGCGTGGCTGGAAAGGAATGCGCACCTGAGAGGGATCGGGTGACTCGGGACGCTGTAGAGTCATGAGCAGAGTCTGAAGATGGAGTCTGCAACACGGAACTGCTGTATAGCACTTCTTTACAGGTAAGAATGTTGGTTTTTCTTTAATTGATAATAAATTGTATTTAATAAAAGTTAGTAATTAGCATAAATAAATAAATAAATAAAGGTTGTTTGTTTTTTTTTGGCCAGACTGTTCCTTTAATCTGAGAAGTCTTGCATCAGTCATCGGTTTCCCTGTTGTAGCTCAGTCATACAGCATCAATTAGCCAATGGAATACCAGGCTACTTTCCCTGACTGTGAAAACTTGGTTAGGTTAGCACATTCATATTTTACATATCTTAAAACATTTTCGAACAATAACTATTTGTAGAAGAGATTTTTTTTATGGATTGTGTACTTTTTATTTCCCCTTTAAGAGAATTAACAAATTTGAAATAAAATTCAAGATTCCACAGAATTTTATACCTGCAGCTTATGAATAGTAATAACATGTTGTACCTGGGCTGCTGTCATGCAGGTTTCCTCCTTGCTCATGCCCTAACATCCAGTCACAGCAAGTTTCCGTGTAGGAACGGATCTGCTCCAAGATGTGCAGAACTCTCATCTCCTTCTTGGCCTGTCCTTCATCAGGCTGAGAAAAAATGACATTGTGCAGGGTAGCATTTGCACGCATTCTAGCATCTTTAAATCTAGGAGATTCTATGGATCTTGCATCTCGCTCAGTCTCATGCAGGATCTGAATAAGCAGTGGGAGGCAGCCAGATTTGCGCATGGCCTGACAGCTGTCCTGGGAGCTGGACATTGCTAGTAGGGTACGAGACATGTCATCCTTATCCCGAGTAGCCAACATAGATAATAGCCAGAATACAACCTCCACCTGTATATAAAGGACAAAAAGTACTTTAATATGTAATTTCTTAACATGGAATCCTGCATTACTGTTTAAAGTGTATGTAAAGTTATTGACCAAACTATACATATATATTATATTTATAATGTACGGTATAAAGATAAACGTAAACATTTAAAAGTAAAACAGATTTTGTGTTTTTGAGTTCTCACCTCTTCATCCTGCTGCATTAATCCTAGAGGATCTCTCTGTAACTTTCAATTCCTGGTTAGTGCCTAGAAGCCCCCTCCCTCTAATGATGTCATACAATGACTCATTCTGATAGTGCATGCTTAATAATCTGATACTTTCCTCTCACTGCTAAACCCTGCAGCTTGAATTCCGACACTGTCTGTGTCGGTTTTTAAGACAGAGAATGTGAGAGGGGTGGGAGCGTGGCCTTCTCCACTACAGGAAAGAGGAATATTTTACAGAGGGGTTACAAGTGCTGCAGAGTGAAAAGGTGAGAGAGGATTTTACTAATTGTTTTTACACTTTAGAATATTTTAATGGGGCAAACTTTATAAATAGGGTTTAGGAACATTAATATATGAGCATGCTGCTCATTTTTTGCTCCTCTAAGTACTAATAGCATTGCAAATGAAGCAAACAGTTTGCCCCATTTTTTGTTCCAGTGCTGTATTTTTCCATCCAATATTTCTATTACTATCCTTCTGCTGAAATGGAAAAGCATTAGTCCAGATATATTTTTACTTTATCAATATTGTTTTTATTTCCAAGGGTTACCTCAGCGCAGTCAAAGTGGAACTAGTCTGATTACATCTTTACATATGCAGTACTATTCTTAGTGAGAAGCGTTTCTCCCCAGTAGTTGTTTCATGTGACACAGAATGATCGAGTAGGCAGCACTCATAAACTCCCGCACCAGGAAATGTGTGTGTGTGACATGTACTGGCCAGTTTTTAATGAAAAGGTACCCTCCCCCGGACATTTTTGCCCTATTTACTACTTAATGCCTGCTCACAAGTTAGCTTTCCCAAGCCCAAGTCTCTGTAATCTCCTGTATTCCATGAATGTAAACAAAGCATGGCTAATTAGGCAAAAAGTTCAGCACACTGCTTAACCAATAGCAGTCAGGCAGGCAGCATTTTCTTCTCGTGTTTAGCAGTTATATCACACACATTTCATGGTGTGGGAGTTTTCCAGTGCTGTGTAATAAATCATCCTTCTTCACATGAAACATCTACTGGGGAGAAACGCTTCTCACTAATCTATAGTGCTCAATATGTAAAGATGTAATCTGACTACACTTCTCCTTTAAGTATTCCAGTAGATTACTTTAACATAAGAAAATGATTTTTCATAATATTTGACTATAAGAATTATAATACATAATATTTGAGATTCAACTACAATGACAGATCATTTACTTTGCTAAACATTGTGGGTGTACAAGACCCACAAGGTGTGTACCCTAGGGCCAGTGTGCCCTCATAGATACTGCTGTGCGATTATACGATTATATGGTGATGGTATATATGGGGGAAATGGTACAGAATGGAGACTCCATGGCCATAGCTGCTTGGCAGTTTTTTTTTTTTATTAAGGGCGCAGTAATTACACAAGGGTTAGTTTAGGCCAGTGGCTAGCTCTGGTCAACATGAGTTAGAGCAAGGGTAGATTGGCAAGAGGGTGTTGTGGACATCCAGCTCTCAGTGACTATACCGAGGTCTACAGATCTTAAATGGCCTACCACATTCCCCTGAGGTTCAAGGTTCAACCTATCTGATGGCTGTGTAAAAAACCTTGTCCAGTGGATGAATTTGTGAAGTAAACCTCATATATACAGTATATATATATATATATATATATATATATATATATATATAGTAGGATAGAGTGGTCATGTTAGTCCAAAGATGCACAAAATGAGTATTACAATACTTGGTGATACCTTTTCATTGGACTAACAGTCAGTTTACTAACTAGTTGTTAGTCCAATAAAAAAGGTATCACCAAGTATTGCAATACTTATATATATATATATATATATATATATATATATATAATATAAAATAATGTATCTACTGAAACAGTGGTGTTTATGTATAACATACCCATTTATATTAGTTTAATACACTATTTGTATCAAATAATTGTATTGAACATCTTACCTTGTTTTCTTGTTGTCCTGAATCATCTTCTGGAGGAGCTACAACTTCTGTAGTTATTCTGTCTACTGAATCCATGCACTGGATGAGGAATAAATAATCATGAAAAGCATTAAATCAATGTAAGATCAAAGAGAAAACTTTACACAATTACATATTAATATATTTGGTGTATTAAAGGGGAGATACGAACTACCAGCGAGCCTGTGCATAGCTGAAATAACTTTGGTAAGCTAACAGGCTTCTGGAGGTACATGCTTCAACTACAATGACCTCTATCATCTGCACAGATTTCTAATCATGGAAGCAATTTAGGCTACCCTATAGATGCAAAAATGAATAAATAATAATCATTCAAAAATGTGCAGCAAAGAGGAAAGTAACATTTTCTACCAACAAATGGTGCTACCTCTGCAGACTGATGCTCTTGGCCTTCTTTCCTTAGCATTTCTTCCAGTTGTTGCTCAATTTGTTCCAGTCGCGATGCTCGAATCTAGAAGGATTAAACTTAATATTAGAATCCGTCTCTAACTAGGGTGATTCATCAGCTATTAAAGTAATCCAAAGAAGAGAAAAATGCACCTCAATTATACCGCATATTCACAAAGATGAGTAAATATGTTCAATGTGATGAAAACAATTTGCCACCTTAGGAACAGTGAATTGGTTCAGAATGCAGTATACAAACAGCCAAAATTTGCATGTGACAGTATACAGTCAGTTAAAACAAATAGCTTTAAAGTGGAAAACCAGCAACAAAGTCAAAACACACAAACCCAACATAACATAAAATTAAAAAGGGACAAGTAAAAGGAAATATGAAGTAGGACCCCATGCTCACACCCTGTCCCGGTGGCTGGATAATGTGTCCTGGGAGGCGGTCAGACCATATCACCTTTCCCATAACTCATTGACTTGTGGCATAGAGGGATGTTTTAAAGTAAGGGGGGGGGGGGGTACAAACTAACTCCTAAACCAGTGCTACTTAGGCAGAGGGGACACCAAAACCCTGGTGGGGGTCCTAAAATGAAAGAAATTGTGGAGCCCATGTCCCTTCCTAGGGTTGAATCCCTTCCTAAAATAAACTCTTAAATATGCCCCCCATCCTAAGACCTATATCTGCTTGCATGTGGGGTGCTGTATGTGAAGCTTTGGATCCTATCTTCACCCACAATTTAGTTTATGGAAGTGCCTCATCTTTTGTCTTGGACTTCATCGTGGGATAGTTGAGAATTGAGGGCTTCACAGACTACAAGAACCCAACCAGGACTATACCAGAAGAAAATTTAATTGCAAATATTTGATTTTTTCAGGTTGGTCTCAGCTTATAAAGGATGCATGTAGGATGCTTGAGGGTTCTTAGCATGGAGTCATAAGGAGATTTTATTTCAGTTATGGGGTATGGGTCCTTAGGTAGGAATATGGGTTTCATCATTTCTTTACAATTTTAGGCCCCACCACCACCAGGGGGTTGGGGGAGAAGGAAGTGATTCAATTACTTTCCCCTACAAGACTGACTCTATGCCTCTTTGTCTAACCCAAGGGCACATTTAGGGGGTATCAAAATTACAAAACCTGGCAATACCAATGGATTGTTAGACTGCAACTCTGTTTTTGTGTGTGTGTTGTGCAACACACTGTAGAAAGATACCATTGTAAAGAAGAAGCAAATTCTAGGTGTTGCTGGTGTACATGTAGCATACATCATTAAAATCATTCTAAGCTTCATACATCAGTTGCACCTGGTCTTAAACTCTGATTTTTGCAAAAATAAAAAAAACAGGCGCAGCTAATGCAAAATGGATGCAAATCGAATGATAAATTGCTAATAAATGGACGGAAAATTCTTTTGTGTCCATTTAATAGCAATGTGCGGCCATTTTTTCATTAATGCCACTTGATACACTTCCCCAACTGAGTTCTTATGAAGGAGGAACATTGGGTAGGTAAGAATCACTCTTTAATGAATTCCCCTCTCTAATGAGAAACATCCATATACTATTTAACATGGAACTGGATAATAATTGGTTATATATTTCATATAGTTTTCTCTGCCTGTCTAAGTAAACAATATGATAAACTGGAAAAACACTACAGCTCAGTATGCTATTGAGATGTTAGTGGATGTAGCTGAGCAACAGCAGTTAAGCCACATCTTGAGGGATTATGGTGTTTTTCTCTAAAATGTGAACAGATTGAGATACTTTGTTGTTAATGCTTGCCTGTGCTCTCTGTACCATCTCATCGGCTGTTCCATATCGCTCTTCCAAAACACAGCGCAGATGATCTGACTCAAACTCCAGCTGCTGTCGGATAAGGTCAATCTGCAAAGAGAACTGCAGGACAGAAATGGAGATATTAGGTAGCAGTACGGAATATGTCATTATTCTCTTTAATAGTAAAAGCACAAAACATTATACAGGTATATTCTGAGCTAGAGGAACCTAGAAATGACTCACTGTTTCTGCGTGAGGCAACTCCTCTAGACGATTGGACAAACTTTGGATCTGGGAATAATACCACATTTTTTCTTTCTCCTCTTTATCAATTTCTGCCAAAAGCAAAGACCTGAAATAAGAGGTAATGAGAAGATTGAACAGGGTTGGAAAGTGACTCTTATTGTGAAATAGTAATGGAAGAAGTGGCCTCTGTAGAGACAGAATCAAATCTTCAAGCGATAATGTCAATCTCTATATAAATGTTCAGATTAAAGTGCACCTCAAAACTAACACTAATTTAGGCTGTACTAATGAAATAAATGTATGTGTAAATATATATGTATTTTTAAAAATGTACCTTTACACAGCGTTTCTCTCTGTCATCTTCCCTGTCAGCCTGACTTTTCTTTCCTGAGTTGGTTTGGGCAGGGCTAAATGATGATTGACATTATAACTCCTCCAATCAGATCCCTTAAATCGTGATCTAGCAGATCTTCTGATTGAAGGAGTTAGAATGTCAATCTTCATTTAGCCCTGCCCACCTGACTCGGGAAAGAAAAGTCAGGCTGACAGGGAAGATGACAGAGAGAAACGCTGTGTAAAGCTACATTTTTAAAAATACATATATATTTACAAAACTTTTATTTCATTAGTACAACCTAAATAAGTATTAGAGTTTAGCGGTGACAGGTGCACTTTAACTAATATGAAATTAGTGGAATATAAATGTAAAAAACAGGGTTTAAACACTTCATGCAATTAGAAAATCAGTAAATATTTTATGGAAATGTTTCTATTTATTGTTGTGTTTTTGTTCCATTTAGAGGAGTAATTCTGTAATTCTAAGTTAAATGCTGAATGTTATTTTAAAACACTAAAACATCTTAGGCCTTTGCCATGTGAGGTTGCTAACGTGGCATTACAACACTTATCGGCATGGCATCATGCTGCAAGTCTCAGCTTGCGGCATTGTAGTTGTGGGGTTGGTAGATGAGCTTCCATGGGCATTACCACTAAAATCATGTTAGGCTAGCTGTGATTGGCTATGAAAAAAAAAAGTGTGAGCTACAAATATCTAATATAGCCAACTTTATCTTGATTCTGATAACAAGGCATCGCTTGATGGGAGAGGAATGTGGACTCAGCCATCAAAAAGACCAAAACAAATCTTTTATTCTTTTGGTGATTTCATGTTTTTGCTAAAACGCCTTCAAAGACTCTCTGTATTGTTTAGTAAGGGCCGCACACTACCGTTTGCAGTCCTGGATTTGGAATTCTTTCTATCGCATATGTTTCTGTGTCTTTAGCTGCCTCTTACCTCTCCTTGTCCAATTCCATCTTTAGAAGATCGCTCCTTCTGTTTTCTTCTTGTGTTGTTTTCTGAGGCATCTCCAGATGCATTGGAGCGAGGTTGGATACCTGGCACATGGCAGAAGGCATATCTGAGCCAATGGCAGAGGCAGCATATGAATTAAGAAGACCGGGGGCATCACCTTGCAAAGTAAAAGAAAGAACAGAATCAGTTAATATCTGTGTAAAGTAATCATACAATCAAAATAAAACAAAGCAAACTAAATGGGATTAGAATTAATTTCTACTTACAAAATGTTTGTGTTTTCACTTACCTTTAAATTGGTCCAAGAGTTCCGTGTGACTTGCTAAGCCTCCAGCATCCACCTCAAGTTTATCCTGAAGATGCTTTAATACTTCCTATAAAACAAAAAAACAAGGTTTCAGGTCTCATTAAGGACGTCACTCCCATATCACTGTGAAAGTACCGGAATAATTGAAACGTAAGTGGCAAATGACATGAGTTCTGAGTGCTTTTGAAGAGTTACTTTCTGGGGTGGAAGTCTATTTCCCACCATGTCTAATAATTTCCAATCAGTGATACCTCAGTGTCACTGACAGAGCTGTTCCACACTTACATAACTAGCTGTGAGTGACAGAGGAATTGGGGCAGTTCTGAACTTTGATTAGTATCACAGTTTTATACTATAAAGGTACTCCCTGGGTCTGAGATGAGTAATGTAGTTCTTTATAAAGCGGTGGTTTCTTCATTGGAGAACAGTGAAGTCTCCCAAAAGAGTTATTGGCTAAATTCCAAATTGTTGAGTAAAGTTGTGAATTCGCCAGCTAAAGACAGTCGCAATAGACTACTTCTGTCACAGATACAACTTCACTAAGGGAATATTGTCACAGCCGCGACTTTACTTTACGAATATTGTCATGGTCATGACTTTTAAATTGTCCCGGTTGCGGATTTGCTATGGGAATCCGTTGTTTGAGAATCTGAAAGTTGAATTCTCACGTTAGCCTATAACTCCCTATAACATATATATATACCTATACATATAACTGCTGGGAAATAAAGTTATCTTATTTTAACCCTTTGTTGGATTCAGGACAAATAACTGAGAACTGTCTGCTGAGACTGTTTCTAAGGCTGACATGTGTATCTGTGCCAAAAATGGCATAATAAGGTGAAAACTCATAGCTAATGGCCCTTGGGATCATTAATGGACCGTCTTCTCCCATGTCTCAGATGGCTGTCTAGATAAGCTCCACAAAATCTTACAGATCTGATCAAATCAACTCTCTAATGGCATTTTACAGCAACTAAAAAAATCTAGAATAAAAACATCCTCAAACTGTCCATTATTGATTTATATGAATGGTGACTCTTTTAGGCATGTTTTACCACATGAAAGGTCACCAAAAACACATGTAGAAAGGTCACCAAATGTGTTTTGTTGTACCAAGAGAAGACAAGGGAGTATAGGTGATACCTTTTATCAGCTAACTGAATAGATGGTAAATACAAGCTTTCCACTCTACTTAGGTCTCTTCTTCAGGCACGGTATTAACTGAATAGATGGTAAATACAAGCTTTCCACACTACTTAGGTCTCTTCTTCAGGCACAGTATTAACTGAATAGATGGTAAATGTAAGCTTTCCACACTACTTAGCTCTCTTCTTCAGGCATGGTATTAACTGAATAGATGGTAAATGCAAGCTTTCGAGGCTAATAAGGCCTTTTCATCAGGCATCAGTTTGCCTGATGAAGAGACCTAAGTAATGTGGAAAGCTTACATTTACCATCTACTGTATTCAGTTAATACCGTGCCTGAAGAAGAGAGCTAAGTAGTGTGGAAAGCTTGTATTTACCATCTATTCAGTTAATACCGTGCCTGAAGAAGAGAGCTAAGTAGTGTGGAAAGCTTACATTTACCATCTATTCAGATAATACCGTGCCTAAAGAAGAGAGCTAAGTAGTGTGGAAAGTTTGCATTTACCATCTATTCAGTTAATACCGTGCCTGAAGAAGAGAGCTAAGTAATGTGGAAAGCTTGTATTTACCATCTATTCAAATAATACTGTACCTGAAGAAGAGATCTAAGTAGAGTGGAAAGCTTACATTTACCATCTATTCAGCTAGCCAATAAAAGGTATCACCTATACTCCCTTGTCTTTGCTTAAATCTATGGCTAACACGGTGCATTAACTCCACTGTTGCAGCAAGACACACGCAGAAAGGACACCAAATGTGTTTTGTTGCAGCAAGACATACCTAGAAAGATTGCCATGTGTTTTGTTACAGTAAAACAAATGCAGAAATGTGTGTCACATGTTTTTTACAGTAAAACAAACGCAGAAATGTGTGCCAGGTGTTAAGTTGCAATTGGCCATTAATATGAATAGCGATATTTTGTTTGCACTTTGTGAGTGTTTTACTGCAAGCAATAAACTACTTAGTGTGCCCTAAATCCTTCCACTGGTGATGGTCCTGCTGTAAATACTCTCTTCGCTAGTGAAATCATCACTAATCTGAAATGTGTGCAGAACTAATCTCAGACTGTGCTCTCTGTAATGTCCAGAGCCAATTCAACCTCCCGTTTTATTCTCCATCTTTCTGGGTTTCCAGTTCTCTCTCCTTGATTCCTTCTTACATTCTTTTTCTTTTCTTTTACTTACATTGATTAACATTACAGGAGGGATCTTTCATGGGTTTAATTTGCTGTACTGATTATTTGATAACGATTTAAATATCTCAAATGAATGAACCCCCATTGGCTGTTCCGTTCGCTGTAACTTTTCTATTAAGTAAAGTATCCGTTTGCAAATAGCCTTTGTTTTTAATTAACTTTGTGTTTGCTTTTATTAATTTTTGTTTTTGTTTCTGAGGGTCATTTACCCTCAGCAACCAGTTTATTAATTAATTTAAAGCTTGATTTTCTTTTTTTTTTTTAAATTATTTTTCATTGCTTATCTTTCTGTTCATGAACTATGCTTCCAGTCAGTCTTTAACGCAATGGCTGGTTGCTAGGTTAATTGACCCTAGCAACCATATGACCAATAACAAATAATAATGAAGACCATTTGCAGATTGTCTTAGAATATCGCTATCTACAGGGGAATCTGTTATGAAAAAGCAGTTTCTATTTTAAAGCACCAGAAAAATAAATTACTATTTGGACCTGAATAACAGTTATTCCCATGAAGTACTTGTAAAAATATAACTTTTGTAGGTAAACTCAATGTTATTGTTATTCTACTAGCTACAATAGGGGAGGTGTCATGGTGAAGGGGTGCACATCACCAGCCATTTGTGTACATGGTCACTAGGGGGCACAGGCACTCAGTTTACAGTGGGGTTCACAAATACAGACTTACACCCTGGCGTTTCTTTCTCTGCTGGTTGCAGCTGTCATTTATCAAATGGGTATTCTGGGAACTTTATAAATTTGCATTACCAAACAGTCCATGGAAAACAATGGACAGTTTGTGTGTTTGTTTACATTACAGATATAAGATGGACACAACCCTTAGGCTAAGTTCACACGAGCATGTGATGCGCAGCAGTGTGAAGAAGCAGCACTGCACATCATATGCTCGTGGGAACCTAGCCTTAAGGAAGCAAAACAAACATAAACCAATACAGTTCAGAAATTCAACTTCAAATATAAAACTACTTTGTAGGAATAAACTACCAAGTGCCACAACTAAATAGCATTGTTTATTCTGGTGTTAGTATTCCTTTAAGACTGGGATGCAATGCCACTTTTTACATGATTATACTTGGCTCTCTGTGACAATCTGTTCACAACAATGCATTAGCACAGGGCATCGTGCCACGCATTAGCAAAATGGCTGCAAAAAATCAATCAAGATTTCTAACTTCCATTGAATGTTGACTACTCCATTGTGCAAGGTATGAATATCCATTTCATTTGGCCTGTTTGCTATACAGAATACATTTCCATTGCTTGAAAATGACATACTGTACATGGCTTTCAAATGGTTTCATTGGCCACAGCAGTTTTCTTTTTATATTGTGTTTCAAGATTTCAAAAAAGAACAAACGTGCCAGAATGTCATCTATTATATAAATATATTTACCATATTAACAAAGAAGAGGCCTTGATTTTAACCTTTATGTAACCCCCTACACCCTCTCACTGGAGATTGCTCTAGACCAGTGTTTTTCAACCTTTTCTCTCCAGCGGAACCCTTTGGTGTCATCAGATTTCTGGCGGAACCCCTACTCTGATCACTACTCTACTG
>WMED01008356.1:0-16986 GCA_019650415.1 Pipa parva | reverse complement strand
AACGCTGTACACAGGACATCTTGCTGAAGCTGATGGTTCGCTGAAGAACTCCCCAAAGTTTCAGGCCCTCATTCACCATAGTGCGAAGTGAGCCGCGAAGCGTTTGGCTCACTTCGCATATGGTATTATGCGCATGCTGATGTCCTGCACGCGGACATCAGCATACGCATTAAAGGGATTCCCTTCCCGGCGAAGAGACTCGAGTGCAGGACATCAGCATGCGCATAACACCATGTGCGAAGTGAGCCGAACGCTTCGCGGCTCACTTCGCACTATGGTGAATGAGGGCCTCAAAGTTTCAAAAACTCCAATTAGTCTCTTGACTCAATTATTTCAATAGTAAATAGGTATCTTCATGAATTCTTCCTGTGCATATAACTAAGTCAGTAGTATTAAAAAAGAGATGACGCCACTGGAAAAATAAGGCTAAAATACAATAATAGGGGAGGTCAAGGAGGAAGTGGACAACTCTTTGTAGGAAACAAGGTAGTGGAGCAGTTCATGTCCTCTCCGTGTTGAAAACACCAACAACTTCCCTTTAGGTAAAACAATCAGCATCAGCAAAGTGCTTTGGGGGTAGCACAAAATATTTTGCTGTAAATATTATATAGGTTTTCATTAATACCTTTATAGTATATCACATATTGTGTACATTGCATATCTCAGTGTACTCACAGAACAACCTACATTATGTTATGAGATCATGTGATTTTGTTTGATGCCATTAGTAATACAATCACAAGCTATAGCTTATCAATGATTTCTATCTCCCATTTATAGTTTATAACTTAAAAATAATAGAATTTATAATTTTCTGTATACATTATATAGAAGAGGCACATTAAATCAGCTCGCAATTAATTTGTAGATGAAGGAAAAATAATCCAATGCATGAATAATTGCTGCCCTCAAGGGGCTTCCTAGATAATCTCTTTAAATGCCATAGATTTCCTTTCAGGCAACATCAGAATAAGATGTTGGCAATTGTAACATGACTTTCATTTTAAAGAGATGAGCTGTATATGTCATTTCAATAAAGATAGAGACAAGGAGAGCATCAGGCTGTAAATGCCTAAAAGAGTTGTTATGTTTTTATGGGCATTTAAGAATCTTGGGGTTGCCAACAACTTAAAGGACAATGTTAAACAAATACTTGTTTAACATTCAGAAAGTGGGAAAAATATATTCTTTTAGCACAACTGCCCTCTCCCACTGTCACTTAGAGCACTTATGCACAGCCAGCCTGCCCTTCGCCCCTAGAAACTGATGAATTCCCCAATATTAGGACATTTGTTGCACTAACATGTGATCATTCCTGTGGAAATTCATTCAGGTGAGTGTTGGCTGGTATTAGGGGGAACTTCACATGGCAAAATGAGTTTGGTAGGTGGGTGGGCACGTTTAGAGTACTGCTCTGGTGATATTCTGACTAGACTCTACAATGAATGTAAATAGCAACAAATAATTTCATTATAAAAGAGATAATTAACTTGTTCATAAAGAAAACTACTTTCTTGAAGTTATGCTTATGAATAAGATATTATAAAATGTTCATGCAATCTCTCTCTGCTCCTTGGCTCTCTGTAAGCAAACAAATCATTTACAGTGTTCTCCTTTTGACATTTAAGGCACTTCACTCTATTGCCCCCACCTACATTTCCTCTCTTGTATGCCCGTACATTCCTCGTCGTCAACTGCGCTCCTCCCAAAGCAACCAGCTTTGCATGCCACACACCACTACTGCCCTTTCTCGTCTTAAACCATTTTTTGTCTCTACCAGTCACATGTGGAATGTGCCCCTTTATCTTCACCAGGAACATTGCCTCTGCACTTTTAAAGTCAAACTGAAATCCTACCTTTGCAGCACTAGCACTGATATTAATCACTGATTTTTATATACAGTGTATATATATATTTTTTTATTTTATTTGATATTTAGCCATTTATGCTTAATATTTTATTTATGCATGGACTTGTGTTTCAACACATTGTCACAGCTATTATTACCCTTCTGTGTATGTAAGTCTTCCTACCATTTAGACTGTAAGCTCTATGGGGCAGGGACCTCCGACCTCTTGTGTCAAACTCAATATAGCTCTTAAAGTGATGCATCCTTGTGATCTTATACTGTATTGTTTAACGCAATTTCCCATGTATGTGTTTTATTTTTATTCTGAACTGTACAGCGCTGCATATGTTTGTTGGGCTTTATAAACAAAATTATACATATATATATATATATATATATATATATATATGCAAGTTATGATAAGTTATAGGGACTTAAAAGGCCTGCAGCTGAATTTTAATGGATCTGTTATCAAGAAGGGTTTACAAGATAAAATTATTTAAAATTTTGTATTTAAAGTGTTTTCACAATGTTTTAGATTTTGAGACTCAATATAAATGGAATCATCCTATGAAATAATAAGTGAAATGAAACCCCGGGATCTAATGGACCAATATTGGCAAAGACTTCATCTTCTCCACTGATTAACTTCACTGTAATATGGGCAAATTGTGGCATGGCAAGTTTTGACAGTGCCCTGAGATACACAACAGGAAAACACTTATTTTACAAAGATATAAGAAAAAAACAATTTTTGAGAATGAATAATATTTAATATTTGCTGCAAACAAATTTAAGGACCTTTAAAGTAAGATTTCAGTTATGAAAATTGTTTAAAAGTATTTATTTGAGAATAAAATTGCCTAAACATTGAAATATTTTTCTTTGGTATTATCCCTTATGAAACTGTTCTACATTGATAATACGAGTTAAACATTTCTCCTTTGTCTGTGGTTAGCATTCAGGATCCATTTCGTATCTTGCGGCATTCCATTTGGCAATGTCAGACATTTTACCTTTGGGAAGTTTCATGTTGTTGGCCAAAACCCCCTGTGGATTGTTAACTACAAGACAGTCATCATCAATTCATACAAATTAATTAGGAGCAGAGATATATTTTGATCAGGTTACTGCAGGGGTTCTCCTTCTGAGTGTCATTTTGAATTTCTTTATCACTCTTTGTACAGTAAATGTGAGTTTGCAAGCATAGGATCACACAGTGACTGTAAAAAGATATAACCTTGCAATTAATGTTAATTATTTTTTTCAGATGTTTACACTAATTTGTATCTATCATACAAGGGGCATAAATAATTACACCAAAAACTAGTATGAACTGGTATTTGCCTTTCATTTTAGCGCTGTGCCAGTTATAGTCAGTAGATTACTTTAGAGGACATCATCATCAAACACAACAAACAATGGGCATCATTGACTTAAGGATGAATTCACCTGCCATAGTTTGAGTCGCATCACCAAAATAGTCGTGGATTCACTTCTCATTATTGATTAAGTGGCGACTAGTTTTGTCAAACAAGTGGATTGCAGTGATTACTGTCAGATGCAATGTGTGGATTACTCAGAAATGCCCAAATTTGTTAATAAATGAAGTCCTAATTAAAGTGTCTTAAAAAAGTGGTGTCATCCCGTTTCTAAATCAAAGACAGACAATGTTTATTTCATGTTGGATTACATGGAGTGGCAATTATCCGAGTCCGTAGCCTTGTAGCTGATTCTGGTTCCAGAGTGTTTAGTCCAAAGGGGAAACAGCAGTTGTGACATTTGAATTGTCAGTATTAGTTTACATAATGTTAAACAAACAAGCCCCGGTTCTATCCTTTGTTTTATTATGGAACTCTAGATAATGCATATTCATAAAGTGCCCCAGAAAGACCAATTATTAAAGATGGCTACAACCACCACTCAGTAGAACACCACAAGTTAAAATAAGCATCAAGAAAATATCTTCCACGATTGCATTTTTGCAAGTACTGCATAGAAATAAGTTTCATGCCAATCTACAAGGACTGTTTTAGATTAGCTCCTTCTGCTCTCCCAGTGAAGCCCCACATTGGCGTTTCCTAGAAGTCACATGGAAGAGCATGACATCATCAATGCATCCTCCCTGAATGACATGCACGCTCTCCCATGTGACTTCTAGGAAATGCCGATGCAGGGCTTCACTGGAAGAGCGGCTGCAAAGGAACGTGTTCCTCGGAGGGATCACCTGAACCTGACGCCATAGAGTTGCCGGAGGTGTTTGAGGAGGGTTTATGCAACATGGAAGTGCTGTTCAGCACTTCTTTATAGGTAAGAAATGTCACTTTAAAAGAAAATTCAAAAATAAATTGTCTTTACTAAAAGATTCAAATTAGCATAAATAAGCACATGCTTTTTTTTTTTTTTTTTTGACTGGACTGTTCCTTTAAGTTTGCATATAAGTGCAATAGTAAATGGCAGCTACTACATGTCTATTCCATTACAGCTAATAAAATACAACGACAGTTACTATTTGTAGCATCATCAGTAACTCCTGAGAAGAAGTTGCTGATCAGATTGACATGGTATGTATTCCTATGAAGCACTTGTAAAAATGTCATCTTGATTTTTACTGGTTGTTCTCGTGGCAGCCAAATTGGGCTTCCTGGAACACTTCATGAATATGTATCATCTAAAATTACAAAGGAATGAACAGGACTAGGCGGGGTTTGTTTACCAGTATTATGTAGAAATCGCTGTAAATTTTTTTTCTTCCTTTTTCTGTTTTTACTGTACCTTTAACGAGTGAAGAACCAAAGCTGCAAACTTGAGATATCGACAGTGGTAATTTTCAACTATTTTCATTTTTTTCAGTTTTTTTTTGTGATGGAAAAGTCTGGTTTCAAAGGCAGCATTCTTTTTGTTAAAAAAGATTATACCTGTAATGCAGTAAGAAACATCTATAAAGACGTTTGCTCTGCCTCACTAGACAATTACATACAATTAAATCAAACAGAAGAAGAAATCAGATTTAAATGCCCATGAAAAGCCCAGCTCTAAGCACAGAATGAAAGTAAAACATTATTATTATCTACATGTGACAACTAAACATCGTCGGGATTACTATGAAATGTATAAAGGAAGAAATGGAAATGTATAAAGCCAGCATCATATTTTCTACTATATGTGTAGTTAGATAGCCAGATAAATGCCTCACAAACAATTTAATTTATATTTATTTAATAAATATAATCTAGACAGCATGAGAAGAACTGAGCCTCGACTAAGTTGTTGTGTTACTGACTTTTCTGTTTTATAACCACTTTCTATATACAGTGATGGATTTTCCTATAGGCACAAGAGGCACGTGACTATAAGCAGCTCCATCAGAAGGGCGCCTCACTCCTAGTCAGGGAAAGTGAAAGATTATAATAGGTCCAAAAAGGGCGGCCACCCAGGGCTCCAGGCAGACCCATTCCCACAGCCCATCTTATTATTTATGTGGAAGCAGCTTGAATCGTTGTCCCGACTCGGATATATATAACACTGTTGTAGCGCTACAGCAATGTTAAATAAAGTAGAGTCGTGACAGTGCTTCAAGTTAATTCTATAAGCAGCTTCTCCCTGATACTGGCCTTATTCCCTGTCACTTCCTGTGAGCAGATCGGCTCACAGGAAATGACAGTGAGGTAGGAGGAAGCGCTGGGGAGAGGATTGAAACAGAGAAGTTAGGACAAAAGTCCTATCACAATGACTTCAGATCATTTTGTCCTGCCTCCAGTATGGGGAGAGGGGGAAATATCTGTATAGTATGGGGCGGAGGGTGCGGACATGGAAGCATCTGCACAACATGGGGCAGGGAAGCAGCTGCACAGTATGGGGAAGGGAGAGGGAGAACAGGGAAGTAGCTGCAAAGTATGGGGCAAGGAAAGGGGAGGACAGGGAAGCAGCTGCACAGTATGGGGTAAGGGAAGAGAGGGGAACAGTGAGTGCAGCTGAACAGTATGGAGAAAAGGGGGCTTGGACCACACAGCATGGGTAAAGGGAGGGTTTCAATAGCACAATGGGAATGGGAGCAGCCTAGCATGGGGAAAGGGAGGTTTAGGGGTAGAATGAAGTTTAAAACTTACTGCACATGCTACACTATATAACACCTCTTTACTTACTGCACTGCAGGGCAGTATATTGTTAAGGTAGGACTTAAGTGTCACTCTAGACCATAGACCAGTTGTTCCCAATCATACAGCATGTGTGCACAGCGGAAAAAATGACAGGCAGACAAAGAATCAGTTCATAACTCGGCAGAGAATTCTGAGGAGGAGTCTTTATTGTTCAGCATTTTATAGATAAGAAAACAAGGTGTTAATCACTGATACATTAGAGGCTGAAGCCAATAAAAATATACTTCATTATCAGTTCATGCATTGTGTAAGCTCTTTATTGATACAGTTTGCACAGACGCAGTAAGTCTTAGTTGTCTTGGGTGTTGTCCAGAGCTATGCATGGAATGCAGGTGCCATCTTTCCGTGTGTTTATAGTTGCATAGTTTGATTTGTTTCAAAGATCGAACTGAATTATTAGATAAGGAAATGAAACTCAACACAAGGGGATGACTCATAGATCAGGTCACCTATAAGTAAATATCTACACAATAACACTATTATAATAACAGGGAACTTTAGGATTTTTATATGTAACAGAACATGAGACCCTCCCATCACAATATGAGGGTACTGCTGCACTGTGTGGGGCACTATGGGAGTCAACTGCTGTTTCTGTTACTTTAAATGTCTTTGACATCAGTGTTAGATTTGTTGCCCCTTGGAAACCAAATGACTTCTGACCAATTGCTCTAACCTCTCTGGTCACCAAGTGCCTGGAAAGACTGGTGTTATTCCATCTGAAGTCAAACCTTTCTGCCTCTATTGACCCCTTTCAATTTGCCTACCAACAGAACAGATCTACAGAAGATACCATAGCCACATCTCTGCACTCAGCCCTAACACACCTTGATGGAAAACACTCTCACATCAGGATGTTGTTCATCGATATCAGTTCTGCATTTAACACAGTCATGTCTCCTAGGCTTATCCTTAAACTAGAACAACTTGGCATTGACTCCTTCATGTGGAACTGGATCCAGACTTCCTAGAAGACAGTTCGTTAGACTAAACAACCCTGTCTCCTCCATGATCAGTCTCATGATACTGGTGTACCTCAAGGATGTCTTTTAAGCCTCTTCCCTGTTCACCTATGACTGCTTCACAATCCTCAACTCAAACCGAATTATTAAATTTACCGATGACACCACTGTCATTGGCCACAATCAAGGAAGACAATGTAGCGGCCTACATGGACAAAGTACATAATCAAGTGGCCCAGTGTGGCTCCCTTCTGCCTTGATTGACAAATGAAAAAAAATTATAAATGTTATTTATTAATGAAATTTTGATTTATATATTATTTTATTTTTGTTATTATTTTCTTCTGTTTATTGTATTCCGATGTTGTAACAGGTAAAATTTAAAAAAAAGATTAAAACGTTTAAAAGTTTCTAAGCTGTTATGTTTTGCAGCTCCAGACTACTTTTCTTTAGTTGGAAGAGGGGGCAAAATGGCTCTTTTGTAAAGTTTGCTGACCCCTGCATTAGTGCAACCTAAATCGGTATTAGTTTTGAGGTGACAGGTACATTTTAAGTAAATTGTTGGCATTTATAATAAAGAGCTTTCAGAGTGTGTGCTATTATGACATATAAATTTTTGGATAAAATCAGAATCCATGATTAAAATTAACCAGAACCACGTGCCCTAGAATCAGAGTGTGTTGAGCGCATCTCTAGATATATCAGATGATTACAGGGCCACCAAAAGGGAGTTATAGAGGGGCCCAGAAAGATAGACAGATAGCTTCAGAGTATTGTCCAATGAAACTGTCCCGAAGGGCATTGAGAAATGTAACTGGACATTTTTCAGTATAAATTGGGATGCAAAATTATGTTAGGGGCTAACATTTGTCAGATTTTTGGGAGGCCCATGTTTTCTGATGGCAGACCTGGATGCACAGATCTTAGAAAGCCAGGAATGAGTTATTTGAGAGGGGGAGTAAATTAGGTATTGGACATAGTAAGAGAGCCCTACTTCTAAGCGAAAAAAAAAAATTAAGCATATGTTGGTATGTTGACATATGTTATTATTATTTGTCACTCATCAATAAATGTAAATTACTTGTGTAACACTGTTATGGTATAAAGGCCTTATTTACTATGTCAAAGAGGCTATATTATGCTAACCAGAATAGCTCATATCTAGGGACAATAACTTGGCCTGAGCGATTCTATTTAAAACAAATTTAGTGTAACCTACATTAAAAGGACAATATGCAAAATGAAGTTTTCTTTTAAATGTGAGCATTGCTTCAGTGTGGCATACATTTCATCACACTATTGCATCCAAAGGCACCCAAGGAAGAGTTTTCAATCTGCTTCTTACAACTTGGTATTTCGTAGGGGTCCTTACACAAATCACGGTGTTACCTGCCTGTGGATACACTTTCATCTGGCACCCTTGTAAACTACCTCCTTGATATATAAAAGATTGGTCCCTCTACCCTGATCTTAAGTTGATATAGTATATATCTACAACACCCTAAAGGTCTGCCCTAACGCTATCTATCAGCTAGGGGGCATTAAAGATAGCTGTAAAAGCTTACGTATCTGTCCCATTTAGGGAGTTCAAGGAGTTCTTTTGGAGGACAGAAGTCTGAATCTGCGTATCTGCAGCTATACCTCTTGTTTGAAGCCCAGGAGGACTCTTCTGTACTCAGTGGTAAACTTGACCTCCAGTCACTAGAAGATATACAGTATTATTATACACAATTTTATTGGTATTGGTCTCTTCTGTTGAATATGATTCAGATTTGGAATTCATGTTAGTGATCCATAAGAGTTGCAACCTTTTCTTTGCACTGGTGCTTATAAATAACAAATACCCATAGTGACAGCACTGATGTTTGAGAATAGCTCATTTTATAATAAAAAACTCTTAATAAAGTGTCCCCCGTAGACACCTATAAGAAAATCCACAAGAGGGTAGCATAGAGTAACAAACATAAGGGATTTAATTCAGAAAGACTATTGTTCCTTTTAAAGAGACCATTCATTTCATTACACATGATTACTTGTCTTCATTTACAGTATATGTAAAATGGTGCATTGCCATGAATCAACTCAGTCTCCATTCTCAAAATGAATGGGTCAAACCTTGATTTCTTCCAGGGTCCACAACAAGCCCTGTAAAGGGGAGCACAAGCTTCTGTTTCCACACACAAAAAATATCTACCTGGTAGATATAAGACTGGAGTTAGGTACCACGAGAACCTGCGTTACGAGTTAATGTGAATGGTTACTTTTTCTACAGGTTTAATAGAAGTACTTGCTAAGTATATCTACCTGGTAATCTTAAGGTGGGGTTTCAAATCTTGATTTCACCAGGACATAACTGCCAGATTAAACCCTGGAAAGCCATTTTGGAGTCTTCATCAGTTCTGTTAAGCGTTTTGGGTTTTTTTTAAATCACAATTTAAAACAACTTGGGCGGGATTTGAATATGACCTATATCCCAGTGGCAAGAGAGGTCTGTTTTGTTTTTTGAAAATTGTCTACCTCTTTAATAAAATGCACCTATGCGGTTTTAGCATTAGTCCTTCCTATAATGAAAATGCTGACCAATACCACAATGCATGTCAGTCCCTTCTACACGGACAGCATTTCCACATAAGACCAAACAACAAAGGTAAAGCTGCTGGTCAGACATTTGTGAGAAGAAACATAAAAATCACCAGTGGCCATCACCAATTTTCTATTAGCACAGAAACCCTGTGAAATTTAAAGCCATATATCAAATTTTATGTAAGATTTTTTTTCGTTTTTGGGAATGAAAAATGAAAATAACCTGATATTTCTAAGTAGATGATGGAAGAGAACTGAAGGAATCTATAAATCAGTACTTCTTTGCTCTAAATTTCAAGGACTACAACATTTTTGCTACAACACACAAATCATATGCAAAGTGCCTCTAATTAAATGTAATGACTGATTTGCATATGTAAATGGAACTCATGCAGCGATACACTGAATAGCTGACCTATTTGCTACAGGGATACTCGAATAATATTGATGAAGTCATAGAAAGAAAAGCAAGAGAAACATTATATTCTTGACAACCTTTAAGTTTATTTGAACAAAAAGTGCTCCATAAGTGTGTCCTAGTCTGCGTCCACTAGTAATAATTCCAGTGACAATCACTGGATGCCATTTCAGTCATTACTGTTATTAGTTTTATACTTTCCAAATCATTAGTAACAATCTTCATTTGTAGTACAGCTGGTTTAAATTAACAGGTAATTAATATGTTAATTATTTACTATATTTTAGATTTGTAATGTGCGCTTAATAGCATTTTTCACTATTTTTTTGCAAATGTTCATAACAAAAACAGACTATTTTTCCTTTATGGTAAACTTGCAATTCATTTCTACTACACAAACACAAGCATATTTCATTTCACATTAGAGATAATACAATCCTAGGGGCAGATTAACTAAAGTCAAACAGGTTTTTCAACTAGTAAATGCAGCAGAAATAGACTATATTTAATAATGTTGCTGTTTTCTCCTATTATTTATGCTCTTCAAAACCATTTTATCCCCCAAAATAATTCTCCACCGTAAGGACAGAGAAAATCCATGATTCCCTAAGGAGTTGGTCCTGTCGTTTAGTCTAAATTCAAAATATTTCCCCATTGAAAGGAGACATCACTATCGATCGGTAATGGAAGGAACCCTCATAGAAAATCATTGCAATGTGTTCCCCTGTTAACAGATCTATATTTATCAACAATGATTCATTTTGATGGGGAAACATTTGTATCAATCCTTTGTAATTAAGGGAAATTGAAAAATCCAGGGAAACAAAAATTTACAGTGAAATGGGGTGAAATCAACTGATATGGTTGAATTGGTCTGTGTAATTATGCCCTACTTAGTGTCTTACATCTATGAAGCAAGAATGAATACACCCAATAATATTAAAATCTGGATATGTACTTGCACGACAGCATGGGATGAGTTGGTCATGGTTGCAAACAAGTCCAAACCTCCCGGGCATCCAGCCCCTCTGCTGCACCACTGTCCTTTCAGCCAACTGCATAACATTGCATAAACCAATAGTTGCATAAACCAATGACTTCCATATTCTGGAGTCTCTTTTTGGACTGGAGAGTTACATGGGGATGGCATTGCATAAATGGGTGGAGCTCTGGTGCAACTCATGCAAAGAGGATCAAATGAGGATTTGCTGACATGCATTATGGTCGGCATTTGTGTCGCTCTCATGTAGTCCCATTGTAAATCCGTGACAATTTCCCTCCTAGTAAAACCACAACAATTTTCCCATTGTAAGTTTGCGACTGCAACAAGTTTCCCAATAACAAAACTGGGACTATTTTTCCCATAACAAGACTGTGACATTTTCCCTATTGTAAAACCGCCACAATATTCCAATCATAAAGTCGCGACTGCAACAGAATATTGACACGCAGCACTCAAAAGGTTAGCCATCACTGACCTAGTGACACCTCTATTGACTTTTTTAAATAGTCACATTTAGTAATCTAAAAGAAATCAAATGTAATAGATCTACAAATATAGAATTAAAGCAACATCCAAGCAGGGTAGCCATGTGGGTAATGGGTATAAAACTATAGAGAGCACCAGTAGTCCTAAGGATATGAAAAATAATAAAGAACTCTTCAATATGCCATGGAGCCCACATATATCCTACATTCTGGGGGTCCAAGAGAGAAAATTAATTTCTAATGGTTACACTAGATTAAATGAATAAAAAAAAATGCCAGGGTTAATTTAATATCAATTGAAAAATAATTCAGCAAAGCTGAACTAGTAGAATTACATAAAAAGGCAGAGATGGAAAAAATATTTTTCTGGTTCAATGTTTGGAAACAGATGTCAATACACAGTGTGCTGTAGCAAAATAAGCAAATTGTGGTGAAGATAAGTCATCTTTACATAAACTGCAAACTAACAATTTGCAGGTGTTAATGCAATAAAAGACAATATCAACAATTTGTCTCATTTTGGTTGCCAGTAATTATTGACACCAGTACTGTAGTGGAGTAGGAATTGTCATATTGGTACATTGTAACATGGGGGTTATTCACTAAGGTGCAAATTCGACAGTCGAATTCGCAAACAGCGGATTCCCATAGCAAATCCGCGACAATTTCCCATTGTAAAGTCATGACAATTTTCCCATAATAAAGTCACAACAGCGACAATATTCTCATTCTAAAGATGCGACTGCAACAGTAGCAGCCTATTGCGACTATCTTTATCTGGAGAATTCGCACATATACACAACAATTCGGACTTTAGTGAATAACCCCCCACAATCTTTTTTGACATTTTTTAGTGAAACAGAAACATTATGTTTTGCCAAAATTCTTTGGCACATGATGAATGTATAAAGATGGGGCAGGCATAAGTTGTCTCATTGACTGCAAATTTGCCACACAGATTTTTGGTGAATATGCAAAGTTGGAGAAATAATGATTTCCTCCTTCCATTGTGAATTCATGCGCTATTCACTTTGATGAATAATCCCCAAATGCTTTTTAAAACATCTTTTAGGAAGTCAAAACTTTATGATAGAAAAATAATTGTTGACTGTCTCTATTTATGACTGATATATGTTAGAGGAAGTGGGAAGTCTGTAATAAACAATGAGCTATTTCTTACTAATTGAAATATAAATTGTTTTAATAAGTTTATTTACTGGAGGCCCACATCACCACACCTACTCTTAAGTGAAATTTATTAAACCGAGAGCAGTCTTTCCGATTTTATCGAGGGAGATTTCGCATTGTTCTCGCGTTCTCTCAATTTTTCAAGATCTAGTTTTTCAATCTCGATTTTTCAATAAAAAGGTAGCCATACTACTAACGTAAAGTATGGCTACCTTTCCATCGAAAAATTTAAAAAAATTGAGATGGAAAACTTGATCTCAAAAATTTGAAAAAATCTCATGAGAACAAAGCAAGATCTCGTTCGATCAACTCGGAAAGATCGAGCGCAGTCTTTCCAAGTTAAATAAATTTTGCCACAACTGGTGTGCGCTTCAGTTCCATCGCCACAGAGATGTACAATGTGACAGAATCAGTCCTATAGCAGCTTTCCTCTGTGTGAGGTAATCTAGCTATTCCTTCTGTGGCTATATAAGCCCAGGCACCGAACGCTTCTTTTCAAATGGGTGTGCTGCCAGTTCTTGCAGTGGAACTGTAGCCGAATTAGAAAATATATACAAAGGAACTTTCCAGAAGAAGTATACATGGTTAACATGAAAAATTAATTTTGATAGAATTCAACTGGGACAGATGTCAAAGAAACAAAGTGACTCATGTCAGAATGTAACATGGAGAAGAAAGGAATTAGCTGCAAGTCTTACCCAGTTAACCATGAATCTAAAATAATAATACAGTTTCAGCTACAAAATCATCAGTAACGAGGACTGGAAATCATATGTGCAAAGAGACCAACAAACCATTCTTAATTTGTCTGTTTTTCTTTACTGCAGAGCTGTTCATCATGCTAAACTGTCCATTAACATATTCAAATCATAATGAAGATGATAAAAACCTTTGTTAACCTTCTTAATTAGACCATTCATTTCATGCTTAGATCTTTTCTTTTACTTCCAGTATTTTTTTTTTATATCTCGGTGAACACATTACACTTCTTTCTGGAAAATTCTTTAATGAAACTCAGTACCCAGTAGATTCATACCAAGTATCAAAAAGACTGCATGGAGATAAATGTGTCACAGAGGCAATTTCAGTCAAACTAAACTGAAAAATTTGAATCAAGTACAGAAACTAGATAGGGATATGGTATTCCTACAATATATTATTATATTATATTATATATGCTCTACAGGACTACAGCATGTTCTCATTTCTAATATAAGTTAAGTGCACAAAAAGCGATGTGTTATTATATATAACACACAATAATTATGTTATTCAAGGGATTATTCTCTAAAGTCCAAATTCGACTGTCAAATTCTCAAACAGCGGATTCCAATAGAAAATCCACGGCTGCGACTATTTCCCCATTGTAAAGTTACAACCGCGACAATTTTTTAAGTCGTGACTGCGACAATATTCTCATTAATAAAGACATGACTACGACAGTAGTAATCTATTGTGACTGTCTTTATCTGGCAAATTCACACCTATATGCAACAATTCAGACTTTAGTGAATAACCCCCTTGTACCATACACCACATAACCCTGCTGTTCTGTTTGGTCAAAAATGACGAATTTGAAATTTGATACTTTTTAAATATTCATTATGCGGTTCTGAAACTTGTGGTTCATTGACTTTTCCTCATTTGAGGGGTTCTTACTAATAGCAGTTTCTATTCCACGTCTTTTTTTACACTTGTACTGTTCGGTCAAAAATGACCGATAGCCTTTTATACTAATCTCCAGCCATTTTGTGAAAAAAATAAAGGAGTTATAATCCCATGTTGGTCTATATAGTTCATCCACTACTATTTATCAATTTATCTAGGTCCTTTTGGTCCATGCAGAGTTACACATACATTTTCAAATTATGATACTGTAGATGGATTCCCTTCCAGTATAGTTCTGTCCTGTTCTTATAGAAATGGTTCTATTCAGTTGTCAACCTTTC
Organism: Pipa parva; assembly: GCA_019650415.1. Lineage (NCBI taxonomy): Eukaryota > Metazoa > Chordata > Amphibia > Anura > Pipidae > Pipa > Pipa parva. Next base: position 2,389 of record WMED01008356.1, on the reverse strand, counting down.
ACATGGTAAATGTGAATTATTTGCCTTAGCTGGTTCCTTGTATTAGCTGGTTTTATTATCTATTGATGACCTGAAAAGAGCACTAATAAGTTCTGTCTGACAAAATGTGTTTGTTTTACTTTGGGCTGCTAAACGGGGTGTTTTAGCTTATCAGTAGACAAGTACAATACTATTCCATACAGTTACTTCACTTTCAATACAACTTGAGAGAACATAGAGAGAGAGCACACATGATACAACTCTGAAAACTCATCTTTACATATATGTAGCAGAAGAGGAACAGAGAAGAAGGACTTCCTGCACACATAGGAGAGGGATGAAGGACCTGACCACATAACCTGCAGGTCCTCAATACTATACCACTATGTGAAGATCTACCTGACTACAGGAGGAGAAGGAAGGGGAAACACTTAGAGCTGTAAGTGCTATTTCTATGTTTGTCAGTATGTCATATGTATATGTCAGTGCAGGGGAAGTTCTGGCCCTATGGGCACCCTGGCCGAACCGCCCCTTCGCACCCCCTGCCCCCCGGCACGCACCCGCCCGGCGTCCCCAACTCACCACCTCCAGCGTTCCAGTGACGCTCCTCCTCTGAGCACCGCTCCACAATGAGGTAAGTGGAATGCGACCTCATTGTGGAGCGGTGCTCAGAGGAAGAGCGTCGCTGGAATGCTGGAGGAGCTAAGTTTGAGGTGGGCGATGTGGTCAACAGTGTCCCTCAAATATATTTCTCCCTGTGTCAGTGTGTGTATGTATGTATCTGTGAGTATAGTATATGTACAGTATATGTCAGTGTGTGTATGTATGTATGTATGTATCTGTGAGTATGTATGTATATGTCAGTGTGTGAATGTATTGTGTATGTATTATTGTTACTAAATACATTTTATTTTTTCATTCCACTGTGTTGGTTTTTTGCATGATGAGAAAACAGATATTGACTGAAGCTGATTTGGAGGAACTTGCCAACGCCTCCGATTCAGATGACGATGTCCCGCTTGAAAATGTATCTGAAGACGAAGACCACATAAGTGATGGGGAAACCGATGTAGAAAAATTTGTTTGTGAAGTGGAATCTGCTGAGGAAACCCCAACTAGTCAGATGCAAGAAATCCGTTAGCACCTTGAACCTTATTTCACATTTTATATAGAAAAAAACTAGACCTTTTATTTTTTTGTTTGTTTTTTGTTTTTTTTAATATATTTACATTCAGTTAGATGTCATTGATTATAGTTTACAGTTTTATAAAGATTTTTTTTTTGTTCAAATGTGCAATATGCATGAATAGTGCAATAAGGCCATGTAGCAATTTTTGACACAAAAAAAAATAAAAATTGAGTTTTTGATTTCATTTTTCATTTGTTTATGAACAACACATATATAGAATATTTATCAAAGTCGAAAAGGTTTTTTAAAAGCCTATTTCTGGAAAAACAATCTTTATTTGATTATGTAGATATTGTCTATTTAAAAATACTCTTTTTGCCATGTAAGAAATAACTTATTTATGCATTTTTTTTTATATCAAAAAGGTATTTTCGATCTTTAAAAATCCCAAAAATGCTTGATAAATAACCCCCCACATTTATGTTCACATACAGTATAATATTGCAAATTCAAATAAAACACTTAAATTAGTTAAAAATCCAGACTTTAATAGGCCCGGTCAAAAATGACCGGAACATTATATGTGTATAGTAGAACTGAACAGAACAGCGGGGATAAAAGAGTAGAACTAATAAAAAAAAATTAAAAAAAAGAGAATGTAACAATTAGGTGCACAAGGTGACATTTTAGCTCTAAAGCAGATGTTGAACTGTCTTAACTCGGTGTTAAACAACAAGGTGGATATTCATCAAAGTCCAAATTCGCCTTGCAAAGTGTCTCCGCATCTGTGCACGTCAATACGATTAGGAAGTTGCAAATTCACTTCATCTTATTCGTGAAGCAGCGGAGAGTGACAGACTTCCCCCAGTGAAGGGCAGTGACGTCAGTCTCATCACATCCCACTAACTATACATACTGTAAGTGAAAAATACTTATTTTTATATGTCACCTTGTGCCTAGTTCATGTTTAGTGGTAGACTAATTTAGTCGCAGTCGCCATTGTCGCTTTTGAATGAATAGTTGCTTTACACAACATTGGAGTCCTGCCATCAAACCCCTCAATTTGCCACTCTGATCTGGCAAAGGCAAACAGGTGAATTCAGAGCAGTACACCCTGAAGAATCTGTTCCTTCAACACTGACTAGCCGAATTAACTGTGCACGCGCACACACACATAAATTGATGTGAAGAGCTCTGTTAAGTCCACAACTGGAATAAGCATCAGAACTGGTCATGAAATTGTCACATCGCAGAGATTTCTGAATAAACGGAGTTGGAGAA
>WMED01008355.1:0-13546 GCA_019650415.1 Pipa parva | reverse complement strand
CGCCAATAGGGCCAGAGCCGGCTCTGACAGAGATGATCACAGCTTCAAAGCACATACAGAAAAGTACACACTTTCCCATTATATAAAGTTATGATAGTGAGACTGAAATCCAGATCTACATTGAGTCCTGTATTTTTGCCTTTAAAATACATTATCAATTTGAGTTAAAAAGTTTTTCTTTCTTGTGTGTTTTTAAAGTTTCCTTTTCAGTACTTTGATTTTTAGATTATTAATTGAGCGATTGTTTAGGTTAAAATGGATTCCAACTGGAGTGCACGGTTGTTCATTGTTAGGAGGATGAATGGATTGTCTATGCAGGTTCATGGAGATTTTGGCTAGTTTCTCCAATATAGCAGCCATTTTCACACAAAGTTCACTGTAGACTAGCATGACCACTCCATCCTAACATATGTGTGTGTGTGTATTAGGAAAGACTGGTTGTGTTAGTCCACAGATGCAAAAATATATGAATATTGTGATATTCAGAGATACCTTTTTTTATTGGACTAGTTAGAGGAGCTTTCGAGAGGTCTGTCCTCTCTTCGTCAGGTTACAAGTAATACTAAGTACAGGCAAGAAGGTATTATACTGAAATAATAGAATTACGTGTGTATATATACACCCACATTTTTATATTTTTTATTATGTTACTGGTCCTTCAAAACAGACATGCAGTTATTTGGTGGTTCTTCTTGATTAGTTGTTGTGCCCTTGGAATAATTATGGCAAGCCATTAACTCTCAAAACCATTTACCATTGTTCTCCTTCTTCCCCAGGATAATGCCTCTCATTGTGACTCAATGGAATCCCAGAGCCTTAAAACAAAGCTTGGTAGCCCTTACCATACGGATACAGTTCAATGACTTTATTCTTCACTGCTCTTCTGGAATTTCTTATGATCATAGTGTTTTGTGAAACCTTTCAGTGACTACTTTACTCTGGCTGGGAAGTTCAATATACTGTATAGATTTTCCCACTTAGATCGTAAGCTCTTGTTGGCAGGATTCTCATTTCTATTGCTCCTTTACAGTGAACCATGTTGTAGTGAAGCCTGTAAACTATGTAATGTGTTATCTTTCCCTTACTATGTACAGTACAGAATCATGGCATGATGTTACGGTATATAAATGAATAATAACATAGTCTGTTGCCATGGTGCCTGGCTGTGTTCATTCAGGTGATTCTAAATATCCATTATGTTTGATAATTTAAGTCAGGGGTCAGCAAACTTAGAAGAGGAGGGAACCATTTACCTCCCTCATCCAGCAGCAACATTTTTTTGAGCCACAAAGGGGGAAGAGTGCACTCTCCCAATCACATGACCTGCCGATGTTCAATGAGATGAAGTGTTGGATGTCATGGGCAGGGCTAGGGAGATGCACTCCAAGCCAAAACAAGGTGGCTAAAGAGCCACTTGTGGCTTGTGAGCTGCACTTTGCCGACCCCTGATTTAAGCGATTAGGCAACTAAAGGGGACATTACTTCTCCAAATGTGTAATATTGGTGTTGGAATAATTTACTAACACAAAAGAAGTTTTCATTCCTTCAAGAACTGGGTTGTGTGTTTTCTCAGGTACCCTCTTGTCTAATATTACCATTTTCAACTTCAATGAAAATCTACTGTTGCAAAAATACAACTCTCTCCAATTGGATGTACCAAAGACCGAGACAACTGAATGAAAGTGTAAGAACATTACAAGTTATGGGTACTGGATAACTGAAGGTGGGATCTTGATCCAGGGAATTATTCTGATTGCCATATTTGGAGTCGGGAAGGAATTTTTTCCCTAATATGAGGATAATTGGCTCTTGCCTCATGGGTTTTTTGCCTTCCTCTGGATGAACATTGCAGGAAAATAGGCTGAACTGGATGGACTTGTGTCTTTTCTTCAGCCTTATAAACTATGTTACTATTTAAAGGCAGTAGCAAATACAGAATGAGAGCAGAGCTTGAAAGCCTCAGTGAGGGTATGTGAATGTAAATAAATGAATAAAAAGGAAATATATTTCAAATACCAGAATCATGGTAAATGATTAAAGGATACCTTCAGATTATCATCCAGCATCAGGGGTTCATCCCTCCAAACACTACCAGTGTGTTTTACAATATATGATCATTCTGCCATGTTTGGACGTAGACTATAATAAGAACCAGGTTCTGCTCTTGTAGCTCGTTTTCAAATCAATTCACCGCCTAAAAATTGTATGGGTCCAACTGTCCCCTTTGTGTCACTTCCTGCATAGAAAGGGAGGGCATCACCTGGAGGCTAAGCTTCCTTATATACTAAGTCCTGACAAATTCCATGACCAAGAGGCTGAAGAAAACAGGAGTCCCAATCCAGTCTTCCTTCATTGTTCCGTATCAGTTTGAAGCTGGCAAATGTTCATGGGAAATAAAAAAAACTACTAACAATATGGGAAAGGAGCTAAAACAGGGCAGGAACAAGCAGCTGGATAATGAATTCGCAACAGGTAACAGCCAGAAACTAGTCTAGGTAAATCTACTTATTGGCAGTAAACTGCTGAAAGCCCATGTTTGTTACAGGTACATGCGGTACTGGATCAGAAACAGGAACTGGTTTATTAACAGTGCAACTGGTTCATTTACATTCCTTCCTATAGAGCAGTATTACTTCTCCTCTATACATAAAATACAAATCAGAAACACTTGCTTCGCAACATATGGTTTATCTCAGAGAAATACTTTGTCTTTCCTTTTCTTTTTGTAATTGGTTGAATGGCTTAAGCAACACTGGAGGGAAACAGACAAATACCATTCTGACATTTTACATGATAAATGTCTTTAACAGAATCTCTGGATCCAAATGAGGTTCTTAGTGTTTCCACTGGTTAGAGAATTCTGCTTTATTTTTCAGTTTTGAAACGTTGTCTTGTACTTTTTATTACAAGGATAATAGAGTCCTTATAGCAGCTAAAAGCAGGTAATAAGGAAGGTAATGCAGTTGTCCTACTGCTGTCGCTGTGCGCTACATCCTGCTGAGATTGCAAGTGTTTTGAGCAGGTAATGCTAGTGTGGAATGGGAGAAATCTGCTGGGCTTCACACCTATTAGTTCTCTCATACAAAGTGGGAATTAGACCCTTATGCTACATACTGCACTTACATATTACAGGTAGTGCTTGATTTCACTTGCATCACACAGAGAACATATTTTGCATTAAAATAACCAAATCTTGTATGATTGGAATGGCTGGGGGAAGGGCGGCATTTATTAGAAAGGTTAGACGCCGTAGCGTGTTGCCGTATTGTCAGAATTAAAACAATGCGATCATTTTCTAACTTCTGGTCTGCAGAAATCAGAAACGTTTCACAAAATGAAAGGAATTACGAACGAGCAAATTACAGGCTTGTTATACGGTATTTTAAAATGAAATAATGTTGACAATATATATTTTAAGAAATTTTGATATTAAAGGAACAGTCCAAGAAAAAAAAAAACATTTATTCATGCTAATTACCACCTTTTATTAAATATGATTTATTTAAAAATAACAACTTTTTAACTTTAAAAAAAAAAAAATAGCACACTCCATCTTCAGACTCTGCCTGCGACTCTATAATTGTCCGAATCAGCTGATCCCTCTCAGGAGCGCATTCCTGTCTAGCTGTGCTCCTAGTGAAGCCCCGCATTGGTACTTCCAATATGCCACATGAGAGAGTGTGCACATGATCCCTGGATCACATGCATGCTTTCCCATGTGACTTCTAGGAAGTGCCGATGCGGGGCTTCACTAGAAGCGCGGCTGGAGAGGAATGCGCTCCAGAGAGGGATCAGCTGATTTGGAATGACATTTAGTCACTGGCAGAGTCTGAAGATGAGTATGCAACACGGAAGTGCACTTCTTTACATTTAAGAATTTTAACTTTTTTTTTTTAAATTGATAATAAATTGTATTTAATAAAAGGTGGTAATTAGCAATACAGATAAATGTGTTTGTTTTTAATTTTCGGCAGGACTTTCCTTTAATAAATCACTATCCAGCAATGAAAAGAGTGGGACAAAAGGTACCACTTATGAGACAAGTTTTTGCACTTGAAGTTTTATACATTTAGAACAAACTATGTTTAAAGGATAACTATAGCCTGAAATAAATTTAATCTTGTAGCAATGTACCTTATGTATAGAATTTACTATGCAAGTTTAGCATGATCCAGCCCTATGGCACTAATGATCTGTGCCCCCAAAATTGTAACTGGAGGCTGACATCTTTATAAACTTAGCCCAGCCTTCGCCCTTAGCCACTGCTTCAACACATAATCAGTGTGCACTTCTTAGGGACTGAGGAAAAATAGTATATTAGAAATACAAGTTAAGACTGTCAAAAATATATAACTTTAACTCTACAAAGCAAGAAAGAGCATTGTGTTAGTTTTTGATCCTCTTTTAATCTGTACTGAAACTTAAATCAAGGAAAAGAACAAAGTATCGACAGTTATGGGTCTTCCCTTCATCCATGGAAAAGAAAATATAAATTAAACCATATATGCTGCCGAACTCTGCACCAATAAACTGCTATACTTGTAAAACACATTGCTTAAAAGCCATGCAGTGCACAGATAAAGTAATTTCTTATTAGCCTTGTAGCACAGAGATTTTATGTATGTTAAGGAATAAACTTGTTAAAGCATTCTTTCAGAAATGAACTGCTATAAAACATGCAAGCTTCCTGCCCTATAATTGTGTTAACAACAACATACATATTAAATAAGCTAAACAGATCTCTACGTGGCATACAAAGCTGGTTGCTTTGAGAGGAGTGTAGTTGACGTTGAGGAACGTACAGACATACGAGTGAGGAAATGTAGGGAGGGGCAACAGAGTGAAGTGCCTTAAATGTCAAAAGGAGAACACTGTAAATAATTATTTTACTTACGGGAAGCCAGAGAGCAGAGAGTAATTGGGAGAAGGGCTGTCCCCTGTGCGGAGAGTAGTATGAATATTTCTACCTAATTGCTGCTTTGCAGGAAGACTTTCATGTTAAAGGGATAGGCTAGTCATCTTATTTTATAGTTTAAAGTGCACCTGTCACCTCAAAACTCAAATACTGAATTATGTTCTACTAATGAAAACAATGTATTTTTTTTAAATATAGATGTATTTTAGAAAATGTACATTTATATATAATTTCTCACTCTCTCCCTGTCAGCCTGACTTTTCTTTCTTGAGTCGTGTTGGGGGGGCTACGAGGAAGCATCATATATATGATTGACATTTACATTTATTCCCATAGCAAATCCACAACAAATTTCCCATTGTAAAGTCATGACCGCTACAATATTCCCATAGTAAAGTTGTGACTGTGACAATATTCTCATAGTAAAGGCACGCATGCGCAAGATTTGGCAGAGAAAGAGAGGCGCTATGAGTATTTGGGGGCATGAAAACACCTTTAAAGTGGCAGGATCTAACCAAAATGGCAGCTTCCAGATTTGGAAATTGGGACTACCTTACAGTAAGAGCTACTTTATGATCTTAAGGTTTTTTTGCAACTATAAATTATTTAGCTAATCGATTGATTTACTTTACTTAAGATGAACGACTGCAAGCTGATAGACGCACTTTAAAAACGGATGAACTAGGATCCTCGGCTACATGCAGTATAACAGTTTTGACGTTTGTATGACTAATCAAGTCATCTCTTTCAAAGCAAATACTTTTAAAATAACAATTTAAGAAAAAAAGCATTTTACTTTCAGCCGCCAAATTGGCAAAATAATTAATTCCTAACTATTGGAGAAATTAAATTCTGTATTCAGGTTCAAGTTGTTCACAAAGTCAGGGAGACAAGCTGAGCTGGTAGGGTTCTCCCCAGTGCTGAATTTATAAAATATTTGCAGCACCCGTCCCCTTCCCCATAGTAAAATCCTCAGATTTACCTGCAATTTATGTTCGGGTATGTGTTCTTTTAATAGATTTTTACAAGCCCTTTAACTTCAACCTTTATTTTAAATGAAATATTGCTTTGTGAGCACATCTGGACTGCTACATTTGAACTTCGTTATCTTATATGGAACCATGTGTCATGCACTAACTAAATATGCAGCCTCTGCATTTTATAGTATGTTGCCAGTTGTAAAGGGATTTTTCACAACACTATCCTTTTTAACACCTAAACTTTATAAATTCTTCATGTTGTTGGGCTGATGGGAAATTGGTTTTACTGTTGATTTGCATGGTGCATATTAAGCAGATTTATTTCCATAACTTATCACACTTAGATTGTAAGTTTCTTGGGGCAGGAACCTCCAACCTCTTGTGTCAATCATTACCTAGCACTTAATTTGATGTATCCTTGTGATATTTTACTTGTATTGTTTAATGCACTTTTCCCTTGTCTGTATTGTATTTGTATCGCTGAATTGTACAGTGCTGTGTAAATTTGTGGCGCTTTATAAATAAAATTATACATACATACAGTTTATATGTAAACAATCCTGCAGCGTGTGTAGTTTAGTATACATTTCCCTTTAAATGGAAAAAGAAAAAATGCTAAACTAACCAATTTCATTGAACTTGTAAGTATCAGTTTACAATAGTATAAGTGACCCAAACAGTAATGCACATGTGCTTAATCCATTAGGAGAGTTAAATGTTAGTTTATCAGTGTAACAATCTTACACTGAATTTCAAGTCAGCCTGTTTTATTCAGTTGCTAAGAAGTGCTCACTGAGCACGTGTTGAACCAGTGACTAAGGGTGAAAGCTGGTTAACCTTATAAAGATGTCAGCTTCTAGTTACAACTTTGAGAGCACAGATCATTAGTGCCATAGGGCTGGATCATCCCAAACTAGCATAGTAAATTCTATACATAAGGTACATTGTGTTATAAGATTAAGGGGGCTATTCACTAAGGTGCAAATTCTACTGTTGAATTCACAAACAGCGGATTCCCATAGTAAATCCGCTACAATGTCCCCATTGTAAAGTTGCAACAATTTTTTTAAGTTAAGATTGTGACAATTTTCCCATAATAAAGTCGCAGCTGCGTCAATATTCTCAATATAAAAACATGACTGTCTTTATCTGGTGAATTCGCACCTATATGCAACAATTCAGACTTTAGTGAATAACCCCCTTAATGTATTTCAGGCTATAGTTATCCTTTAACTCCTTAGTTCTCTGTCACATGTAGGATACAATATAAAACAAAGACACAAAAGGTGAGCTGTATATTGCTACATATGTTCTAATGAGTTAGTTTTACAGGATATAATATGCCATATTTCTTATTTTATTATTTATTAAAAAATATAACACTGGAGATTACATACTCAATACATTGTTTGAAAGCTTTGTAAACATATCAATGACTTTTGTATAAACTACGGCGTCTTTTATCAAACTCCACACTTCAGATGTAAGAAACACACACTACACTGACATAATTCAGGACAATTGGTAGGTATAATATATGATGGGTAGACTACTTTTGCTCTTAATGAACTAATACTGTATAGAACTACCATCATGTCTATTCACAGGGAATTATTTTATCTACTCTTAATTCACAGCACCCCTTGGCAGGGCCGCCATCAAAAATCACAAGGCCCCCCACAACCTAACAAATGGGGCCATCCAACAAGTTTATACACACCATATTTACCTGCAAACTGATTTTCACTGATCAGTACCAAGTACGCCATAACCTTAATATGTCATTACTCACTAACCCCCACAGCAGTACCCCCTGCAGCCCGCTGGTAACCATTCTACTGACCTCTATTTCATTTACGGTGCATGCTGGTAAATATACCTGATGAACTCACCAGGTATGTAGTTTGGTGCTTGTTCAAATTTTATACCACATCAAAGTTTCTGAAACTGTTCCTAAAATAATGCTTACAATGCCAAGTGGAAAATATCAACCAGGTTATAATGCCACGTCCACTTACTGTACCAAATAACCAAAACATCCAATTTCCATTGCCGTATTCTAAATAACATAGATGCTCCATACCTTCCTACCTTTGTCACGGTATGGTTGCTGGGATTTTTCTTTGCGTATTGGTCCAAGGTGTTGTTTTCATATGAAAGTACATTTTGCATTTCATTTGCCAATCAATGTCCCAGAGTCTGGAGGAAGAGTGGAGAGATACACAATCGAGGCTGCTTGAGGTCTAGCGTGAAGTTTCCACAATTAGTGATGGTTTGGGGAGCCATATCATCTGCTGGAGTAGGTTCACTGTGTTTTATCAAGACCAAAGTCAGCACAGCCGTCTACCAGGAAATTTTAGAGCACTTCATGCTTCTCTCTGCCGACAAGCTTTTTGGAGATAGAATTTTCTTTATCCAGCAGGACTTGTCACCTGTCCATACTGTCAAAAGTTCCAATACCAGGTTTAATAACCACAGTATCACTGTGCTTGATTGGCCAGCAAACTCTCCAGACCTTAACTCCATAGAGAATCTATGGGGTATTGTCAAGAGGAAGATGAGAGACACCAGACCCGACAATGCAGACAAGCTGAAGTCTGCTATCAAAGCCACCTGGGCTTCCATAACACCTCTGCAGTGCCACCAGCTGATCGCCTCCATGTCACGCCGCATTAATGCAGTAATTCATACAAAAGGAGCCTCTACCAAGTATTGAGTGCATTTACTGTACATACTTTTTATTTGGACAACATTTCTGTGTTCCAAAATGTTTTTATAGTTGGTCTAATATAATATTCTAATTTTCTGAGATAATGACTTCTGGGTTTTCCTGGGCTGTAAGCCATAATCATCAAGATTAACATAAACACTTGAAAAAGTTCACTCTGTTTGTAATGACTCTATATAATATACATGAGTTATACTTTTTGAATTGAATTACTGGAAAAAAAAATATTTTTGGCTGATATTCTAATTTATTGAGAGGCACCTGTAGTTTGACTGACCTTAAATCAGCCTTTTCGAGTTTGGTAAATTTCTCCCTAAGTGCACAGCTGCTAGACCAGCAGCCATCTCACGATCATGAGATGAGTGCATCGCTGCTGCAGATCTCTTCCTGGTTATCTATGTGACATAGATCATCACATAGTACCCGAACCCCCTCCTGAAGCTTGCTAAACTCAACCAGCTGTGCATGCACAGATCAGAAAAAAATCCATCTATGCAACCCATAATAGCTCTCCTTTAAACAGATCCATTCAGTGTGCAACTCACTGAATTTGGAAGCTTCTAACATACAAGCTACCCACTGACTTAATCTACATCTGTCAGCCAGCTACTCCTTCTCTAAACTCCAAGCCAGTGTGTATACTTACTCCACTCTGTGACTTGTATAAAGTAAGTCATTTAGATTACACTGCAATTTATCTGGTATGCAAATATTAGCCTTTATTGGGAATTCTGATTATGTGGGATTGGTAAGGTCCCCACCTTAAAAGAAGAACAATAAACCTCTATTATCACCATGTTTTATGTAAAGGAATGATGAAGTTCATTGAAATGATTCCATTTTAGATCAGTTGGTCCAGCTCCTTTGACTCTGCAGAGTTTGGTTCCTCATATACGATTGAGCTTTGCATTTTGCCTGTTCAAATCAGTCGCAGTTGTACTAAACAATCCAATCAGCACAGCTGGGAATAAACTGTGAACTGAAAGTGTTACTGTAATACCTTATTAACGGTGTTGTATAAAATGTTTGAAAAACTTTTAAACATATTTAGTATTTAGTTACAAACATAGATAGCTCAGCATAAATATGTATTTTATGTATATTAATTCAGTGAATAGAGCTTCTTTAAGCTCTTGCTGAACAAAAACTCCCCAACATTCTCTTGTTCTCAAACAATGAATGGATCTGTACTACAAGAGGTAGAGTTTTATAGGTACCGGAAAATTGTAAAGGGGGTTTTTATCAGGCATCATGCACGGGCACATATTAATTTAAGCTGTTAATTGATAAACTTGTATATTTGTGAGCTACAGGAAGAAATTATTTGTAAGAAACAGTGAAGGGAGTAAAAGCAAAATATCTTCAAAATGTACTTTATTCCAAAACTAGGCACGACATGTTTCAAGCCTATGGCCCTTTAACAAGTGCATAACAACGCAAACATTAAGGGGGTTTATTCACTAAAGTCCGAATTAGACTGTCGAATTCTCAAAAAGCGGATTCCCACAGCAAATCTGCGACAATTCACCCATTGTAAAGTTGCGGCTGCGGCAATATTTCCATAGTAAAGTCACGACTGTGACAATATTCTCATTATAAAGACACGACTGCGACAGTAGCAGCATATTGCAACTGTCTTCAGCTGGCGAATTCACATCTTTACGCAATAATTTGGACTTTAGAGAATAACCCCCTATTAAAGTGTACAGCCACACTGAAGGGCCTGAACGGCCACTGAGTACACCATTTCTCTAATTCATTCTCTCTCTATTTCACAACGTCATTTATTGTTCCCACACTGTCACGGTTTCTTCATTTCTCATCATCTTCTCACTGTGAGTTTTTGTGGCAGCAGCTATCTGTCACTATTTGTAATATAGATCTAATAATTAAGATTGAAAATATGTTAACATTAGGTTTATTCCTAACTTGAAGCTTTACCTTTATATTTAAGAATGGTGATTTAGTAAAGGCTCCTTCTTATCAAACTTATATGGGCCCTGGGTAGGCTTTGTAGTAGTTTCTAGCATTGTTTTCATTTTTATGTTTGAATATGGACTTTCATTTTCCTAGGAGACTCATACAAGATGATGTGAGCAGTCACTTACTTTGGATCTCCACGGATTGGATTTTGTCTTCAACTGTACACATGGGGTGGTGCTTTGGGTGTGGCTTTACACTTTAAATGTTTCTATTTTTATGCACTTAAGGTTCACTTGATAAAGGGCCATAAACTCGAAACATGTCGTGCACCTAGTTATGGAATAAAGTCTGTTTTAAAGATATTTTGCTTTATATCTACACTTAATAAAAGGCAGCTTTTCATGTGTAAATAATTTTTGCCCAACACTGCTTTATCATCTACAATAACATGATCAACCTTAGAAGCTGGCTTTACAGAATCCTGCTATTCCCAAGAGAATATTTGTTATTGTACCGAACGGTTATAAAATATATATTCCATAGGTTCTAGAGGTATTAGTACAGCTTCATTGATTTCAGAAAACTCTGCAGTCTACGGGGAACCGACCTTCATCATTCAACATGAAACTGCAGGCAGGAGGTTAGATGTAGGTAATAACAGCTTTATAGAACGGGGATGCAAGGCCCAGAGGAGTGTATGGGTGTACTGTACAGTGAAATACAGTAGATTATGGAGAAAAACTTAATAGACTCATTTTGGTTACAGCTTTGTTTTTTCCCCAACATCCATAGTGTGAAGCTTAACAATGTATTTGTGGATATTTACTATGTGATTGGTTTGAATATAGAATATGATTTAAAGTGCACCTGTCACCTCAAAACTCTAATATTAATTTAGGTTGTACTAATGAAATAAACGTTTTTGTTAATATATTTATATTTAAAAATGTACCTTTATACAGCGTTTCTCTAAGTCAGGGGTCAGCAATCTTTTGGGCTGAGGGAACCATATACGTGCGGCTCCCTCAGCCCTTTTGAATCTGGCGCCGCTGACGTCACATGCGGCTCCGGATTGTCTAGCTATCCGGACTCGTGGTGACATCAACTGCTCCTGATTGGTTAGCAACCCGGAAGCCGGCGACGTCAGCGGCTCTGGATTGGCTAGCAATCCAGAAACGCTGAGAGAGCTCTCTCTCTACAGCGCTTGTTGGCACACTGTAACGGGTGGTACTTGCACCGCTCGTTACAGTGAAAGAGCCAGATATGGACATCAAAATCTATATCTATCTAGCTCAGGAGACATAGGTTGCTGTCCTCTACTCTAAGTCATCTTCTCTAACAGCATGCCTTTTCTTTCCCAGGCCAGGTGAGCAGGGCTAAATGATGATTGACATAATAGCTCCTCCAATCAAATCCCTGCTAGATCTTGATTTAAGGGATCTGATTGGAGGGGCTGTATTGTCATTTGTCAATCATTTAGGTTCCACCCACCGACTCAGGAAATAAAAGGCAGGCTGACAGGGAAGATGACAGAGAGAAATGCTGTATAAAATCTACATTTTTTTAATACATAACTATTAACAAAAATGTTTATTTCATTAGTGCAACCTAAATTAGCATTAGTTTTGAGGTGACAATTACACTTTGAGTATAATCAGTAGCCCCAGTTGTTTACATTACTCACTACAATCAGTTGAGTCAGTTCATTCAGTGTCATGCATGGACATTTATTTTACATATTATTGAAAAAACTAAAGTGTGCAAGTACAATTTTTAAATAAAGCCAACCAAACTCTTCACCTGTGCACTACTCCCAGATCTGCAATCTAAATGTACTGTTAAAACATTAAGCAGTCTATAAGCAAGCAGTATCGTATACATATAAATATATACGTTGATTTAATTCCTAATCCTATAGTCTTCTAGCCACGCATATCTCTCTTCTGCTTGTGGAAATTATCTTTGCCCCCTATCTAAATAATTATATTTTTTGGAGACCCATCCAAAATCAGTAGCAGTGACGAATTTTGTACCCATGACTGAAAGTATGTATTACATATGAATACAGTAAGTGATCATAAGATTTCTTTTCTATACACATCAATAGAATTACAGACTTATAAGAGGGTTGAAGATTTGACAAAAAATAACTCTTCCATTCCAAAAGACCAGTGACTCAAAAAATAAGAGGCTGAATTTATGATTCTTTCCTTTAATCAGTAATAGGTAAAGGCTCCTTGACTAAATCATATAGACTCCCTTAAATCATGGAGAAGGCATAAGGGTATTCAACGCCCCTACTTTCTATATGTTCCATTAGATGCGGAGGAAAGTGCTTTATGCCAGCTTTTAATTGGGCAAAGTAGGTATTGTAATGTACATCTAACCTTTTCTATTATTAGAGAAATAATATCAAAACTGTTTTCTACAAGCTTTCGCTCACTGAAATTTAAACTGAAGCGTGTATGTGTGGGTAAATAACAGCTACTCATTTAGAAATTAAAGATACCTTACATTTAACGGGAAACTATAGTCAAATTCCCTCTTTATATATGCAGTACTATACCTTAGTGAGAAGTGTTTCTCCCCAGTAGATGTTTCATGTGATGCAGAATGATTGAGTAGGCAGCACTGATAAACTCCTGCACCAGGAAATGTGTGTGTGTGACATGTACTGGCCAGATTTCCATGAAAAGGTTCCCTCCCCCAGACATTTTTGCCCTACTTACTACATGTGCACAAATCAGCTTTCCCTCTGTAATCTCCTGCATTCCAATTTAATTTATGCAGCCAAAAGGCAGCCTTTTCTTCTCATGTCTGAAACATTAATTTGTGTAACAGTTAAAGGGCAGTAGAGTTTAGCACCGTGTTAGCCATAGATATAAGCAGAGACAAGTAGAGTATAGGTGATACCTTTTATTAGCTAACCGAATAGATGAGAAATGCAAGCTTTCCAGAAGCCATAGCCATAGATATAAGCAGAGACAAGTAGAGTATAGT
>WMED01008354.1:0-11215 GCA_019650415.1 Pipa parva | reverse complement strand
GGGGGGGGGGGGTTGCATTTTGATACTAGTCTAGGGCACCATTAAACCTTGCACCGGCTCTAACACTGAGCTGTTTGTATTTTATCACTGAGCCTGTTTTCAGTCCAGTAATTCATCTTTATCCCCTAGGCCAGGTGTAGGCAAACCACGGCTCTGGAGCCGCATGTGGCTCTTCATCCTCCTTGTTGAGGCTCCCTTCTGCCATGATTGGCAAATGAAAAAAAAAGAGTAAAGGTTATTTATTAGTGCAATTTTGATTTATACATTATTTTATTTTTATTATTTTCTTTTGTTTGTTGTATTCTGATGTTGTAACAGGTAAAATAAAAAAAAAAAAAGATGAAATCTTGTAAAAGTTTCTAAGCTGTTACGTTTTGCGGCTCCAGATTACGTTTCTTTAGTGGAAAAGGTGGAAAAATGGCTTTTTGATAGTAAAGTTTGCTGACCCCTGCCCTAGTCCATGAACCATATGCACCAGTCTTTTCTTCCCCGGAGCAGCACTGATAACTTTGTCAGATTTTCCCGTCAGTGGAAGTTCTGCTTGTCAAGCCTTAGGCATGTTTGATATTGTGTAGCTTTTCTAGCCATTAAAGAGCTAATATTTCCTTCAGTCTGATTTTCTTTTTGTTTTTTTGTATGTGTCCCTGTTGTGTGTATGGAATCCATCATATTGTGTGAACTTAGTAAATGACCTCATTTCTGTTAGCCGAGAAGAGATTGGGTTAGTGAATAGGTTTAGTGAAATGTGCAGTATTTTTTTAATGCTTCATTTCACATTGCAGTAATGAGCTGACATTGTTTGCGTGTAAATCAGCATCTGATGACTGAATCTGTAGACAAAGCAGATGGAGCAGAGTATGAATGCAAACATCCCTGCACGTTAGTCAACACATAGGAGATGCAGATGAGGTCACCATTTCGTTTGAAAACAAGTGCAGCTGCCTGGCCAGTAGCACAATATAATTTAGGC
This sequence comes from Pipa parva, assembly GCA_019650415.1. Lineage (NCBI taxonomy): Eukaryota > Metazoa > Chordata > Amphibia > Anura > Pipidae > Pipa > Pipa parva. The sequence continues at coordinate 10,245 of WMED01008354.1, read as the reverse complement.
GTGTGGATTGTAAGTAAGGCATTTTGTGGTTTTGGTAAGACCCAATTAAACAAATGTATAAATAATGCCACTTCTATTGCTGTCTACTCCCTTACAATTCTTTCTGGACCTTACTTCCCTTATACAATATTATGAAGGGTTAAATGAACACTAACCGGAAAAAAAATGAAAATGCCTCAAGTGCATTTATAGTTGCTATATAATCTGTAGTGTCTTTATCAAATAGGATATTTAGCTTTAATAATTGGGCATTCTGGTACACTTCCTGAATATACTGTATGTATTAGCTAAAGCACTATAGAAATCAACGTGAATGGGTGGGGTCAGATTAACAACATGGCTAATATCACTAAAGATAACAAGCAGTAAGCAATAAAGTTTATGAATTTTACTTAAAGATACCGGTAACATTTTTTTTTTTAACAAGCGCTGTTTTTGAATCACTGCCATACCAATTCAAATGGTCGCTTTTTTACTTTTTGGGTGTTATCCTTAAAATAAGGGCCCTTACTTCTGCACACCAGACGCAGCATCAGCAAACTACTTTAGAAATATAATGTATTTAAAAGGACAATAACACTGATAAAATGCATGTGCCTCACATGCATTTATAGTTGCTAAATATTTCTTCTGTACTTCCAAAAATTCTAAATTGTGTCCTTTAAAAAAATGTGCTTTCTGGGGCATTTACTAAAAAAAATGTATGATGTAAAGCAGTGGTTCTCAACCTGTGGGCCGTGGTCGCGAGGCTGTCCCACTGGGGTCGAGAACCGCTCTGGCACCCGGAAGTGCCCGCAGGAACCCTTCTTATAAGGGTTCCTGCGGGGTGACGTCAGCCGAAAACGTCACCACGTGACGCGCGACGTGATGACGTTTCGGCCGGAACGTCACCACATGAGGCGCGGTGACGTCAGCGCCGGGGGTCGCCGCCCCGAAAAGGTTGAGAACCGCTGATGTAAAGCATCATAGAGAACAATAGGACTGAGTAAGTCATACAACATGGCCGCTATCAGTAAAGCTTACATTTTTTTTCGTTGTTGTTACTGGTCCTTTAAAGAAGCTTGTTATTACTCCTAGAGATTCCTGGCTGTGAAGCATTTTTTCTGATCTTACTGATGAAAAACAATGTAATCTGATGTTTAGTTCTACAAGGTATTTTGGTAGTCTCTGTGTTATCCACTTGCCAATACAGACTCAATGCTGGAAGTACAGCACATCCCATTTGCTCTTATAAAAGTGTTCAGTTGAAAAGAAAGGAACAATGTGATTTAAAGCCATGGGTGGACCCATAAGAGAGGAGTGGATGCTGCAGACAACCATGATGGGATGTGCTGGAGGAAAGAAAGGGAATATCCCCTAGCGTAATACAGTTTTGAATTAATGTATATACACCAGTGGTTGCTGTTTAGGTGATTCACAATCTGAAGATGAAATTGTGCTTGTGAGGTATTTCCCCTTTTTTAAATATAACAGCTGTTAAAGTTTTGTGCTCATAAATGATTAGATGGTGCTATAGGCAAGAGGGGAGACCTTTCGGACCCCCCAATGTGGAAGCACTCACCAGATTTCACTGGCGATTCTGGCTTCAATAGGTACTTTGATCCTTATAGACGGAGGTCTGTGCCTCTCCTCTATGTCCTCTGGGTCTTCTTCCAAGAATCTTTTTCCTCTTGGAGTCGGGTACCTGAAAAAATCCCGATTTTGGGGTTCTGGTGTCTCTGGATCAGTATCAGTTTCTTCTATTCTGTTTCTATTCTGGTCGCGCGCACACAGGCCTCACGACTCTCCGATTCCCCCTCAGGTCTTATCCACTCCTCCAATATACAAGATATAAACAACAGGGCAGGTTTGTTTCCTTGGGATTGCAAGCAGGGGGAGCATCTAAAGACTGAGCTTCAATTTATCTGTTAAACAAGAACTTAAACCAGGACTTAATTTATTCTCATTTTTCACTCCAACCACAGAAAAAATTAAGTGTTTTTTTATATTTTGTTGACTGTTCCAATATTGATTTTTCATTATTGATTATTCACAAAGTGACTTACTTGATTGTATTTCTTGAGGGCGCTTACCTAATTCTGAATAGTTTCAGGCTCCTTTTTGTGGACCCATAAGAGAACCTGACTGAGGTTAGTAACTGACTGACTGTCAGGTATGCATGGGTCCCCTAATGCTGGGTCACGGACCATTGCAGGGCCAGGCTAAGGTTTTTTTTTTTTCACCCAAGGCGGAGTAATGAAATCGCTCCCCCCACCAGTCCTTGATGACTGACACTCTCCCCCCACACACACATACACCTGCATAATCCCACTCTCAGCCTGCTGCACCACTTAGTAGGCTAGTAGTGCTTCAATGCAGTGGTGCCTGATGATCTGATTCTTATACTCTGTGCGCTGCTCTGTCTGGGAGCGCAGTGTATAGAATCAGATCATCATCACCTCTGCATAGAAGTACTATCAGAGTACAGGCGTCTTACTCCCCAGTGCTCCTAGTAGAATGTCATCCTCCAGTGCTCCCCCTCGCCCTGTATAATCCCCATAGGCATGCACAGGCCATTTCATTAGGGTGTGCCTCCAAAGTGAAAATTCTTAAAGGTAAAGTTTTCCCTGTCCCCCTCCCTGCTGCACACCCTCCCTGCTGCTTTTCATCCTCTGCTGCACCCCCTCCCTGCTGCTTTTCATCCTCTGCTGCACACCTTCCCTGCTGCTTTTCTTCCCCTGCTACCCCCTCCATGCTGATTTCCTTCCCCTCCTTTCCTCTAAGGTATCTGCCCAACAACACGACACATACTGTGCTACCTCCACAACCCCCTCTCACTCTGTGCTGCCCCCAGAACCCCCTTCCCACACTGTGATGCCCCCTCCTTCCTACTCCCTACTCTCTGAAGGAGGGGGGCTGCTATCTTAGTGCTCGCCCCCTCCTTTCCCTGTCCCTACCTACCTCTTCTATGGCCTGTCTCTGTTTTCTGTAGACTTGAGCACTACAACGTTCCTCTCTCCAGCACCGCTTCAACTTCTTGCCGATCACAGGATGTTACTGCATTGCTGGATGGAGGAACACTGTAGTGTTTAGCTCTACAGCAGACAGAGCTGGGCCATGGAGGAGGTAGGTAGGGACAGGGAAAAGGAGGGGGTGAGCACTAAGATAGCGCCCCCTTCTTGCAGCTCCGTAGGCAGCTGCCTACCTCTTGGCCCAGCCATGGGTACATGTTCCCCTTGGTAGCGGGTTGCATGGTAGTAATGCGAGCACAGGAAGTGCGTCACAATCATGTGACCAGCAACTTGTTTGATCCACCCAACCACCCCCTCCTGTTTGTAGAACCTTTGCCGGATCAGGGAACCAGTCCCTGATCCAGAAAAGGTTGGGGACTGCTGCTTTAATGGACTTTGCAACATTCAATATATTCCTCTATAGCAGCGGTTCTCACTCAACCTGTGGGTTTCACGATCATCCCACGGGAGTCGAGAACCACTGCTGTGCTCTGAAGCGCCCACAGGACCCTTCTTATATGGGTTCCTGCGGGGTTATGTCGGCCCAAGACGTCACCATGTGATGGACGTACGTGATGACATTCGGGCAAAACGTCACACCGTGACGTCAGCGCCTGGGGTCGCGGTTCTCAAAAGGTTGAGAACCGCTGCTCGATAGGGATGCTTTTTTCCTTTCACTTTGAAATAATTTACAATAAGATGATTTACTGCAGTGTTTGTTTACCTGAGTAGCTGCAACTTAGAGAAATGACAGCATGGGAACAAAAATATGATTTCATGTTGTTATTATTTCTGCAGTATTAATCAAATAGTATCTAGATCAAGAGTGTCAAACTCTGGCCTGTGGGCCAAATGTGGCCTACAATGTAATTATATTTAGCCTGTGAGGAAATACCAATTATCTAATAGAGCTGGCCTGCTGGTAGGCAGCTCATGCACTGCTAGAGTACAAATCCCAGAATACTTTTGCTAGTGCGTTGGCATGTCAATCAGGAGCCACAAGCACTCCCTCTCGCGCTGCCAGTCACATTGGGCCACCCCTCCCAAAAAACGGCCAATCAAAAGGTAGAAAACAGAAGCTCTCTAGAAAAGTGTCAATGTTCACAAATATAAAGGACAGACCTTTTTGAAAAGGTTCATTGGTATACTTGACGAGAAGGAAAAACTTCCTCAATGGTAGACATTTTTTCATTGACTTTTTCCAAGTTTTTAATTTTGGCTCACCGAGTGTTTGAGTTTGACACCCCTGATTTAGTGTGTTGGGGCTTCGTAGTGTCTCATTACAGATATGTGACCTTGGAACAGCCTTTGGTTGATTGCTTGTTGGAGCAGAAATACGTGCTATTATGCCATTGGCAAGCATATATGCACCAACAACTGAATTGACCATCCTTAGTAATAGTGAAATTTTTTTTAAGGATGATGTTTTACACATGGAATGGTTATCTACCTTATGTACTACTTCCTATAATCTAAGTGTTTAGTAATCATAGATGAATCAATCTTTATCATTACATATAATTCATCTGGCGCCACATAACAAAAACAGGAGATCCCAAGACACTCATTGCATTTGAGGGAGACATTCCCATTTACGCATTTGTTTTTCGGAGATTGTATCCCTTTTTAAGGTGACATTATGAAGGAAAAATGGAGGGTTTGGATTAGTTCTGATGATATGGAAGACCTATAAGCTATACTGTGTATAAAAAACACAACAGTAAAAAGATAGTATAACAACTATTGCTAAAGGACACAGCGCAACAGAGAGCGCATTAAAGGAATTTCAGTCTCGGCGAGGAGACTCGAGTGTTCTCGCTGAGACTGAAATTCCTTTAATGCGCTCGCTGATGTCCGCGTGCAGGACATCAGCGACGGATAACACCATGTGTGAATTAGCCCCTTAGTTTCTATAATCAACTATTATAAATAGATAAAACACAACAATCATCCAATTAGTTAGCCTCTTCTTGGCAGCTTCTACAATTTAGGCAATCAACCCCCATTGCCTCAGTAGATGAAGTCACAAGATGAATGACAGAAAACTGTGTAGGAAATAGAAGTGCACAAAATTGTTTATAAACAATATTATGCTAGGGGATTTCTTTTTACTCCCCCTTCCCTGTGACTTCAAGCTAAATTGTGTACCTAAATTGTCTGCACCAGTGGTTTTCAACCTTTTTTCTTCAGGGGAACCCTTTTGTGTCGTCAGTTTTTTGGCAGAACGTCTAAAGAAACTTTTGTAGTTTTATGTACTTCATACTGCGTGCAGGTAGGCAGTTTAGCCGGGATATGGTCCCGATCGCTGACATTGGTATTGTGTGACAGTGATCGGGACCGTATCCCGGCTAACCTTCGTACTGCAGGTGTCGCGGAACCCTTGGATTTTCCTTGCAGAACCCTGGTTGAAAATCACTGATGCATTAACTATTTGAGAGAAATGATATCTTTAATGCATGGTTAGTTATACATGAATTATCACTAGAAACTTAGGGGGCTTGTATTATCTACATTTATTGTGCAGTACAATGTTACTCGAGTTGCTGAAATATGGGAGACTTGCTCTACATGCCTGAATAGTTAATTCTAGAGACTGTACAAGGTTTATCTGTAATAAGGTGAAAAGGAAAGTGAGCAGGTGTATGTCTTGTTGTTAGAAGGACCAGCTCAACAAAATCTGGGGCCTGAGACAAATGTAACACTTCAGGATCATCTCGCTTAAGGCAACAATAATATAACTTATTAGCTGAATATTCAAATATATAATTCCAAATCCGTACCCCATAAAGACAGGGCTGCAGTGCAACTCTATTGTACACAGATTAGCAATGTAAAGTAAGCAAATACCAAAATTGAAGGGTCTTTTAAAATGAGAGCTTTAGGTAAATACCTTTTTGGCAATGGGATGTTAGATCCAGTTAACGGATGAAACAATTGCAGGTATTAATGTTAAGCTCATAGTACCACTGGTTGAAATGAAGGTCCACTTCTCCCTGTAAAATAGGAGAGAGGCTCTTGCGGATATTGTAGTCTCACTTAGAGTAATCTGTTAAGAACATGAAGAACTTGTGTAACCAACACCATTTTGCTTTCTGTATATATACATGAACTGCCTTCAAGCGCCAAAGGGAAAATCTAGGATTCCAGAAAACAGATGTTTTTTTGTGTTGTGATTCCTATTCTTGTGATGTGGATATGAATCTAGATATGGAACATTAGGTTATTTTCAGACCCTCCAACCAACTTCTTTAGTCTGTCTGATGTATGGAACCTGCATGTCTTTCGTAAATGTGCATCATATACAACATGTTAATTGTCTACTTGCAGGTATCTCCTATATAACTTTCCAGTCATATCAGCTCTCATTGGAATATCCAGCAACTTCATCTTCCTGAGTGTCCTGCTTCTGCTTAGTTACCTGCAGTGGCAGAATGGAAGAACACGTCTCCAGGTAACAAAATGAGAGGACTAAAGGCCATATTAAAGTGACCAAATCTGGAACAGTGTTGAGTTTGAACATTTTTTTTTTTTTTTTTGTCAAAGAACAAAAGTGTAGAATAGCCTCAAGTTAAGTAAACTTTATTGTCAGCAGAGCTTATTTTCCAACAAAATAATGAATGCACAGGGTATTTTCTGCAAAGAACATTCCTCCTGTGACTGTGTCCATAAAGAATGAGCAGCCACTTTTCTGAACTGAGTTATTAAATATTGAAAAATGGAAAATAAACTGCTCTTCCTGATGATTTAAAAAAAAAAGCCACTTAATCCTTCAGTGTAAATCATTCCCATTCCACATTAAAATAAGCTAACGTAGACTGATAAAGATAATATACATATGCCTCAAACTGATACTTGTATGATGAAGAAAACAAGCAAAATATTGAAATAAACCTCATAGGTTTTTAGCAATATCAGAAAGTTGTAGTAGTAATAAAATGGGTTAACTAAATCATGCAGATTTTGCAAGGCATATAGGTTTACCTGGTCTATCAGTGGCAGTCTATCAGGTAGAAGAAACTCCTATTATAACTCCTTAAAGGGAATCTCCAGGGTCCAGTGTGCATTACCACATCAGAATTATTATGTAAAATTATGCATTTTTGTAATATATGTTAAAATATTTAAAGTGCTTGGAAGATGTAGAGCTTTAAATAGAGTACACTAATATTAATACTCCTCGCCCCTGGCTGAACTCAGAAACCCGATTTATTAGATCCTGCACACATAGTGCGGAGTGTCTGTTGCAGACTTTCTGCATTATAGGTTTTTTGCTCTCATGCCTTCACTTCTTTCTCTCCCTAGCCAAACAATCCTATTATAGAACTCTCATAAACCAATATAAATCAAATCCCATTCGTCTATTTTCCATTTTCAACACCATTCTACGTCCCTCTCATGCGCAAGACCCTCTACATTCGCCATCAGATTATCCTATCTGACTCCTCACAGATAATTCTACCTACACCCCATCTGAGTTTCTGAATTATTTTTCTCCTGTTACTCAGTCTGAAGTTTCTCAACTTCTCTCTTCCTCCCGTATCAATAAATGCTTGCTTGACCCCATGCCTTCTTCTTTATTTAAGAGCTGTGATTCTGCCCTTGATTGGCCCTCACTCGCCAGTTCAACTCTTCCCTGTCCTCTAGAACTTTTCCTTCTGCTTTTAAACAGGCCTGTATTAAACCCATCCTTAAAAAGTCCACACCGGACTCTGCATGCCGTACTAACTACCATCCTGTCTCTCTCTTGCCTTTCACTTTTAAAGTTCTGTAAAGTCTTGTCTGCACCTGCCTTACTATCGGTATGCCCACCATCTCCTTGACCCTCTGCACTCTGGTTTTCAACCAGGCCACTCTACAGAGACTTGCAAATGATCTCCAGGTCGCCAAAGCCAAGGGTCACTTTTCTGTTCTAATTACCAAGACCTATTCTCTGCATTTAATACTGTTGATCACTCCCTTCTTATTCAAATTCTCCATGCTCTTGGGATTCGTAATCAAGCTGCTTTTTAGCTGGCTCCCAATCTTTCCTTTTTTTGTCTCCCATGCTAATGACACGTCTTCTCCTGTCCTGCTAAGTGTGGGAGTGCCTCAAGGATCTCCCTGTACACTCTTTTCTTGGGTGATGTCATCAAATCATTTGCAGATGATACCCAAATTTACTTATCTACTCTTGTGTTATCACCTGAAAAACAGACTCAAATTTCTAGCTGTCTGCTGGCCATGTCCTCTTGGATGGCTAAGCGCCAGCTCAAATTAAATCTCTCTAAACCAAAATTGATTATATTTCCACCCAAACCTGGACTTACTACCACCTTCTCCATTCTGGTTGATGGTGCAATCATCAACCCCGTAACCTCTGTTCGTTATCTTGGAGTGACTTTTGACTCTGCCCTTTCCTTCACTAAACAAATCTCTACCACTGCTAAAAACCTGTTGATTTTTCCTTTGCAACATTGCCAAAATCCACCCCTTTCTCACCAAGACCACCGCTAACACCCCCTTGCACGCTCTCATCCTATCCTGCTTGGACTACTGCAGTGTTCTTCTATCTAGCCTTCCAGCTTCCCACCTTTCTCCGTTCCAGTCTATCCTAAATTCTTCTATCAGAATTCTCTCCCTCTCTCCCCTGAAGGATCAAGAAAAGAAGGAAGGCAGTGAGCACAAAAAAGTATGAAATAAGTAATAGTGTAGGTGCAGCTCAAGGGAAATGTGAATGTATAGATATAACAAGAAGACCAAGAATTACCCAAATAGAGCGCACACTATATGATATAACGAAATTTTGAAAGAACAATTAAGGTTATAGATAAAACCAATATTTATTAGCAAAAAACTCACAAAAACATAGATGCAAATGATGGGTGAAGGACACATGAAAGTGAAAAAATAAAAACATTTGAAAAGTCTCCAATGAGACTCTGTGATGACATGAAAGTGAGAACCAAATATTACTACAGGTGCTGCTGTGACCTAAGGTCTATCAGCATAAATATGAGCTTACAGCCTAGTGAAATATTATAGCAGATGTAACAATAATATAGTGAAAATCCAGACCGTAACCTCCGCCGCCAACCACTCTAATGTCTAAACCATTGCAAGCATAGATAGAAATGCATATTTACCAATGGGGAGGAGGTTGTATGATGTGGTAGTGCAGTCTGGAAGGAACAATGATACACAATCTGTAAATCAAAAAGGCTGCCTGGTTCCCACTTGTGGAGATGTACAACCGAACGCGTTTCGCCTGAAGCTTTTTCCGCGGTGTGTATCCCTCTCCCCTGAAGGGACAGCCTTTCTTCTAATCTCTCTCTGTTCCTTGGCTCTCCGTAAGAAAAAGAATCATTTTGACATTTAAGGCACTTCACTCCATTGCCCCTCCCTACATTTCCTAACTCGTATGCCCATACATTTCTCAACATCAACTGCATGTTATTGTTTTACAGTAATTTTCTATCCACATGGATGGATAATTCATTAGGGCTTCCATTAGAAATCAGTTTAAATAAGGGGTCCTGCAGTTGTATCCCCCTCTGTATTTTTTGCCCCCAAACCCCCGCTCCCCTACAGTTCTAACCCCCTTGGTGGCTATTTCCTTCCATGCTACAGTACCTATGCTTATAACCTGTATTTGGTAAATGAAATAATTCTTCATTTATGTCCATGTCGTGACCCTAGTAGTCATAAATAGATGGTACAGTGGCAGTCTTTGGGGAGCATGCCTACATTTTTTTTCAGCCAAACAAAAATAAATATTTGCACACAATAAACAAAGTCCTTCTAATCTGATACTCTGATTGCAAAAAGTGAACTGTCTAGGTTTGATTGAAGAGTATATGCCTTTTAAGATGATCTCTGATATATCTTTCTTTCGTCTTTGCACAGGAAGAGGACCAGTCAAGAAGGGACAGAAGAGCAGATTCTCACCGACAAAGAGTGTCAGTCCAGCCAGGTGAGGACATGTAGGAATATTTTGTGTATTTATTTAAGCCCTAGCACAAGTGAACAGGATTGCATTTGAAACTGTCTGGGGCTATTTCCGTGGCCAAAACCAGCTGAGTCCTCAGTTTCACACCAGAGCACTATGTAGAAACAGTCCCTATAATCAATAGACTACAATGCTGTAAAAAAAAAAAAGATTAAGGGGTGTCCTAATAACTATGTATAAATATATTAGAGGTCAGTACAGGGATCTGTCTCTGATCCAGGGAATTATTCTGATCCTTCAGTGTAAGAACATTACAAGTTATGGGTACTG
>WMED01008353.1:0-16988 GCA_019650415.1 Pipa parva | reverse complement strand
TACACTTTAATGTTGGGGTTACAAAGAAATGCATTAGGCGCTATTTTCTGACTACAGCTACAGTCACATTGAGGTGCAGGGAAAAGTATTCTAACATCTAACTGCTGAGAACTTAAAATGATTGTTGTACTGGTATTAGCTCTTCTTAGATATTCTTGACATCATTTATCTTCTTGCCGCCTCTATTGTGCCATTCAATATCTTTTAATCCTATGACATGCTTAATATTTATTGATTCTACTTATATTTATGAGAAATTAATGTGTACTGGAAAATATTTTTTTTTTACAAAAAAAAGCACTAGTGTCTAAAGTAGATTAAACATCTTGGGTTTGTTTAACAGACATTGAAATGGTCATTAAACATACATTTGGTCTTACATTTAGTGTATCAAACCTCATCATATACGCCCAGATCACTCTCTCTTAATTCTTGGACATGTCCAAAAGAAAGAAAATAATGTGATTCCCAATATTGTTCACCATACCTCAGGAGTTTCCAGCCCACTGGCATACTTGAGTAGTATCCTTCAGGACCATCAGATGCCCATACTAAACAGGTGATACTGTATATCCTTCTAGTCGAGCTCATAAATGCCCCTTACACAAAGATTCCTGACCTGCCTCATTCCATCTTTAAAATGATCCTTCATAAGTTGTTTTAAAAACAGGTTACAATGCAAAAATCACCTAAATGTTACTGTACCAAAAACAGTAGGGTGATTTGTAAATGGAAATGGCATGCTGCTGACCTTTCTGCATGACGGGAGAAAACTACACCAACAGTGTCAGCGGAGGGAAGATGCCAGGAACCTAGAACTTCTTCAACCTTAATGAGAGATATTTATAAAGGTCATTTCGACCTTTTTGATTCGTTTCTACTAGTTAACTCTTTTCAACTCTGTTTTTCAATTTGCTGGACTTTTTGATTCTCCTAATTGTCAATTAGCAGTAAAGATTGATATTGATCAGTTAAAAGCAGCACAAGTCACAGTGTTTTTCGGTAAGGATCCCCTTCCACTACAGATCGCCATTGCTGTCCTTTTTTTTTTTTTTTTTTTTTAACAGGAAATCTTTTTTGACTTTGGCTAAATGACAAGACCAACTCCATAGATAATAATGTGTTTTTGGCAGTCTTAATAAGGCAAACACTTTTGTTTGAACCAAACAGCTTTATAAATTGATAAATTGTCAACATATTACTGCTATTTCAATAGTCAAAAAAAACTTTTCAACTTATATAAAACAGATGAGAAATAATGTGGTGACCAGACACAGGATGCCGGGCCCAGTTACCATGACCAGTTTTATTTATCAGATAAATGATTTTACTAAATAGCACAAGAAACATTTCAAGGTGGTATAAATATTGATATTATATTACTTAATATGGCATAGCAAGCTGGATGGCAAAAAGCTAAGGGTTCATAATCCACATGGTGTTAAGCTTGGGGGAAAAAAGGCCAGATTTCACTTTCCTAGAAACCATTTATACAAATACCCATCCAGTAACCAAACTCCTACAGTGCAGTTAATTAGCAAAACTAAAATGTGTAATGTACAGCCAGTAAATATTAACAACTGAGTCATGCAGTTTCAAAATTTATTTGAAAAAGTCAAAACCTTACAAAATGTGTCCATTTTAAATAATTATTTATACATTTGTTCCAATGTTCAAGAATACGCTGTATATAAAAATACAAATTAACGTAATCATTTCAGCAATTTAATAAAGTCTAAACACACCATAACCCGAAGCCCTCCAGTTTGTGTGCAACTGAATTATGAGGCAGTTTAAACATCCTTTCCTTATACAAAACATACAGAAATAAAGTCAACATAGCAGCTGTCGAATGGAGAACTCACACTGCATTCGATTGTGTAAATGCTGAAAAGCATGAGTAATTCACCAATACCCGAGATTGTTCTCTCAAGTGAAGTGTTTTTAATTACTTTATATAAAAGACAAACAAGTAAATGAAACATCCTTTCTTCCCCCTCCCTCATTATACAGTGTAACCAACTCTTTATAACTGCTAGAAATGGCATTTTGTCTGCTTGATCTAAACTAATACTAAATGCATATGGACATTTAGTTAATGTGTAGCCTTAAAGAACTGCCAGTACGCAGAAAACTGGACAGAATTGTTGAAGATCCTGTTGATTTTCAGTCTATTTATTTTTGAAGTTTATTTACCTGTGCTTCTTTAACACTGTGTTAACTTATGGAACCAAGCAATTCTCAATGTTGGTTTGACAGATAATCTGAGTCACTGATTAAAATGGTCAGGTGCTAGATTTCATTCCTAAATGACATTATAAAAAAAAAAGCTATTAAAGGAAAAGTGATAATTTAGACCAAAATCCACAAATGACCGGGCAAGTGGGGCTCAAACATAAGTTAAAGTTTCTGCCTCTGCTTCCAACTGATTTTACTATTCGATTAGGTTTGTGAGTGGAGGAGCATACAATGCACACAACACATTCAGTACAGTGCTTGGAACAATACTGTTCCGTTCCAGTAGAGTGTAGCACAGTGTTAACCATAGATATAAGTAGACTATAGGTGATGCCTTTCACTGGCTAACTGAATAGATGGTAAATACAAGTTTTCCAGACTACTTCGGTCTCTTCTTCAGGCATGGTATCAGTAAATGGCATCAGATACCATGCCTGAAGAAGAGACCTAAAGTAGTGTGGAAAGCTTGCATTAACCATCTATTCAGTTAACCAGTGAAAGGTATCATCTATACTTTACTTGTCTTGATCAATACTCTTTTACACTAATCTTCTGTTTAACCTGGCCTAAGTGATTTGTAACACAGATGCTGAGCTAGGTAGTAATCTGCTCTTGAACCTTGCCTGATAATTTTGAGGCATAAATACTGGCCAGCACAGCCTAGCATTAACATTTACAAATGACCAAGGTCAGAATTCAGAGCAGGTCACTGCACCCTTCTGTAGGTTCCAGAGCAAACCACTGCACCTTTGCAAGAACTAAAAGCACAGCAATCCAAGTAGCTAGTGGGTCCCCCTGACTTTGTAACCACTACAAGTTTTTTTTTTTGTTCATACTAACAGTTCACATTTATTTAACAGAACTGGATATCACCATTACCTGTAACTAATCAATACTTATATATCTATCTCTAAGTATTTGCTTATTTTAATATTTATGGCACACCAGATGCTGCTGCCTGTGGCTTTCCGAAGCAGAAGATCTACTCTGCAGGTCCCCATAAACTAGCACTAGTACTTCCACAGAAACACTACACAGTCTCTGCTGGAAAATCACATCTAATGGACTTTTATGCAGTTGTGCATATTCAAGGCAGTGCAGTATGAATAATCCATGATACTTCACAAAACAACTGTTTGTCACTATTACGCACACATCTTAACTTGCAAAATTAACTTGCTATATACTAGTCCGAGTTACAACAGCATAAAGCTATATTATTGCGTATTTTTCTGAATAGTGGAGAAAATCTTATATCTTGCTTTTACAGAATTAGTATAAGTTTTATGAACCAAGAACCATACACATACGGATTGGTAAGTTTTGTTTCAATGCTCTCTTCCCTTTACTGGATTTTAGTAATTCAACCCCTTAATCTAAACAATCACTTTCAGCATCCTAAGGAAAACTGATTTAGCAATAATAGTGAACTCAAAAGAATCAATATGGATTAAATGGCAAAGAATAAATGCTTTCAATTTTATAGCTACATATTGACTGAAGCACAAATTCTACTCAGAGTCTAGACTGGTAGTCATTTCTACCTGGGGTATGACAATTAATTAAATGACTGCTAGATCTTTGTACATGAACTGGGGATCTTTAATATCTTTAAATTATACCTGAAAGATCAATGACAATGCTAAAAATGTACATCTGATCTGAGGCAGCTCATCTAGCAAGTACTGGATAAAGCAAAAAAAAAAATCATCAGTCTTGGGGTAATGGCACAAGTCATCTTTTGGAGCCATAGTTTACATGTAAGCTAATGGGGGGCAGTTTGCTCCCATGTTGTATCGCGTGATGTTTAATTTAGCCTTGATGGACATTTGGCTAAGCCAGTGGTCGGCAAAGTGCGGCTCACGAGCCACTTGCAGCTCATTAGCTACCTTGTTATGGCTCGGAGCCCACTGCTGAAGCCCCGCCCATGACTGCTGACGGCTCTTCTGATTTGCCGTCGGTGGTCAGGAGAGGGCACGCCTCCCTCCTCCAGCAGCTCACAAGATAGTTGTTGCCGCTGGAAGAGGGAATGAAATGGCTCCCTCCTCAAACAACTTTGCCAACCCCTGGGCTAAGCCAATATCAAGGATGGATCTTCCTATTGTATTAGCTGCATATGGGAGAGATCATTTATACAGAGGGCTCCTGAAAAGTTGATCAGGAATCCTTTAATACAGAAACAATGCATACTTATTTTAAAAGAGCAGTAAAAGAAAAATTATATTTTAATTGACAGTTATTTCTATGCAGCAACTGTAAAACTCTACTCTATAAAGATTCATTTTTTTATTTTAATTGCTTTGTATTCTCTATTTCTACTGCTGGCAGTCATCTTTTATTTAAAAACGGGGCTTTCTGAGGCACACAGTTCCACAGGAAGCAACATAACTAGATTAACACAGGGGTCCCTAAATGCCGATATGCGGCCCCTTGGCATGATGGTGACACACACACACACACTAGTGTGTCACCATCATATGGCCAGCAACATATATTGCTCCTCCATTCCCCGATCCAGCAAAGGTTGGGGACCACCAATTTAACAGATAAACAGTGGTTGGGTTGCAACCCAAAGACAACACAAATGAATACAAATCAGGAATTCAACTTCAAAGAGAACATTTTAACCAGTACCATCTATAAATAACTGTCATGCCAATTAAATGGGATTATTTATTATGTCTCCGGCATTTAAGGATAATAAATAACATTCTCACTTGGATGCCCTAAGATAAGTCTATTACATTTACTTCCCATATCAACTGTGTATGCCATCTGTGAAATGGGAGCAGGATAATTACAGGCTGCAAACAGTACAGACACATACTTTGTATAGAAGGCACTTAATAGATAATGAAGAAAAAAAAATGACATAAAATCTGTTTTATCACACACTTTGTAGCATTAGATGACAATGGATGTCATTTAGGAGACTGCGTTAGTAACACTACTTACTCTAAATGAGGAAATGCTTCCTGAATAATACATTTTTTGGTTTTAAATATTGGTGTTGCTGTCAATTAGTCTGAAATATGCTTAGTATTACTTATTCTTACTAATATAACAGCAGGTTCCATTTTTATTTTCATGATTCCACAACTGGATGCAGCATTTTAATAATGGATAATGTATGAGATTCTGCTGCTCTTACCTGTATGTTTTCAAATCTTGTGCTTGCTTATAGTCTTTATATTGCAAAATGTCACATCAAGCCATTATGGGGTGCTAGCTTTTTCTTCCTAAAAAGAGGTTTGTTTGTTTTTTTACCAAAATGTTAAAAAGAGAATATTTATTGTTAACCCCAAAATAGTAAGTACAAAAGTGGTCACTGCCGCTATTATGCCGTTATCTAGCTTTAGATTGAACTGACCTGCTCTGCCAATGCTTGGCCACATAATACAGTCAGATTTCTTGAGCACTCCACATGTGCAGTACTGACTATCACAGGGCAGAAACAATCCATTTGGGATTTAGTAGTTCAAGGCTGGAGCATTAACACACAATTAGGGGCATTAACACACAAATAACAGACTAGTCACAGATAGATTGTCCTTCACAACTAGGTGAATAATGCCCTCATTGATTCATTTTCTATCATGTGACTGAAGTTGTTGAACATAGTAACATGAAAGTGGAATGAATAACTGTTTTCATTCATGTAAACTTTTAACAAGAATACACTTGGGCTACTGTGCTAGCACAGTAGCCCAAGTAATTTTACAGTCACAAATGAAAAACTAGAATAATTGCACAAATAGTTTCCAATTCTCCTGCTCCATTAAGTAATAAAACAAGATAAATTTAAAGATTTTCAGCTTTTGTAACCTACTACTCCCAGTACCCCACAGCAGTCTTTGGTGCAGATTTCCAGCAAATGGTAAACACAAACTTCTCATGATTTTATGGATAGTGGTATCTTTGATCTCACAGTAAATAACCAATGTATAGCAGTAGGTATGCAATAAATTGTTCAGGAAAGCAGCATCAGGAACAACAGTCACAAAAAAAAAACATACATAGAAATAAATCTAAAATTAAAAAGATGAAATATCAAGTATAGTTCATGCAGTATCACCCATCATCTGCATCAAGTGTAAATTAACTCATAATCATTCACTATGTATCTTAAAGTGTTTCTATTTTGGCTGTTAAAAAAGAAAAAACCAAGTACATAGTTCTAGAAGTTACAAAGCTCCAGAACAATTATGAGAGGAAACCAAGTTTCTCTGTAAGAAACAGGAGAACTTCATAATTCAATAGAAATGAGGTCTGAAAATCATGGAGTCTAATTTGAAAACTGGAATAAAGTAGAAAATAACTATTACTCCATTGTGAACACGTGTTTACTTCAGGACACTTCTGTGGGCCAGTGATGATAAGTGGCTGCAATAATGTTCTGGAATCTTGGGAGGAAAGGAATAAGATGATTAATAAAACGTACACTTCTAGAGCATTAGGTAAAAGAAGCAATATAAAAGTATTAGAACATTAGTGTCAAACACTTTATGACTTCTACTGCCAAAGAGTAAGGAAAATTGAAAGCCATTACTACAGGGCAAAACTCAAAAAAAGTGCAGCTTATTATAATATGGAAGAGATTTTACAGTTACTCAGATGTATCAAAGTGTATTACTTTGTATTATGTCAAAACCTTTGAGCTTTCCAGTTGGATGAAGCAGTAGGTATGTAAATAGATTGTGAAACCTTGGTGTGCCAGACATTGACCAAACTGTTTACCACCTTCTTGGTATTTACTTTCTCCTAGGGTACACTACCTACATTAATCTGCTGGGATGGGCATACCAGAGGGGAAGCCAATAATTGAGTGTTTTGCATACTTATTATGAATACATATTGCACTCTGATTTATCATTCTGCACTCTGTGCGCCAGCAGGGAAAGTGTTATGCACGAGGCTTGGGCACCATGTCATGTGATAAACTTATAAATACTTGCAGAGCCTATCAAGACAACCCTGAATAGAGAAACAATTTGTGTTTATGTTAAAGGACAAATTGTATTTGGATTGGCATAGCAGTCAATCCTATACTGTCATTTTTTTAAGATTAATTTTTATTGCATTGTGTTTTATCATTCTTTCTGCTGGTTTTAGCCATCTTTTATACATTGGGCTTTCTGGAGCACTACATGAATATATATTTATGTTCATTCAGAAAAATTAATTGGTATAAAAAGTTCTGTAACCTCAAAATGGGAAGAAACTAATTAATATTACATGTCCTAAATAATTATTGTGGTATTTAAGGTCAATAATGGGTAGGACTGAGAAATCCTATTGTAAAAGGTTCTTTGACTATAAGATGCACATTTTTAATCATAAATACACTGATTAAAGTTCAGTGCCTCATAGTCCAAATGTCCACTCTCCTGAGATCACCTGGTAGCTGGACTCACTAGCTTAACTTGCTGAGCCCTGCTCCTACCAGCAAATGCTGCTAAGTACACAATGTCTCTCTCAGCTTCCCCCACACTTCTGCTGTTGCCAAGCGACACTTCTTGCCTACCCTCACTGCTCTCTGATTAAGCTACTGGCTCCTACTCAGACAGTGAGTGCTAGGGTTGGTTCCTGGGGCATAAGGGGAGGGGTTTTACCTGTTCTGTGCCCCCTCCTATCTTTTCTAGCTGTGCTGCAACTCTGGATCTTCCAATAGAGTTAGCCTACTTAGCACTTACGTGTGTGTGTGTGTGTGTGTGTGTGTGTGCACATTTTCTTTTCCCACAATTTTCTTTAAAAAATTTGGGTGGTTCTTATAGACCAGAAAACATTATGTTTGAAAAACAACATCCCAGCATTATGTGCAGCATAGTGGGACCTTAAACACACGCTGCATGCAAGCCAGAGTGATCAGGCCTTTGTCAAATACAGGTATATATATTTCATAGAACACTTCTGGGCCAAGGTGAAGGTATTGAAGGTTTACTTTATAGTGCCCTTTTTGGAGTACAGCGCAAGCCTCTGCAGTAAATCCATAAAACTAAAGTTAAAATAAGAAACATAATAGGCAGTTGTTAATTGCAATGCAGTATGGGTTTGCAGCACAGATGTCTATTGACTGCTCCTTCATTTCACTTTGGATTTACTGATCTATTTCCTGTCACCAATTGCATTAAGTCATTAGCTCTTGACCTGACTGGCAGCTTCACATCTAACTTTTATACCAGTTCCTAAATCACACGCTCACTTCATCCATGTTTACAGCTTAAGGTCAAATACATTTTGCTATAAAAGAGAGTCAGAAATCAGAAATTTGTATTTGGTGTCATGGAAAAAAGAAAAAAAAGAGGGCAAGCATTACAGAAAGCAATTTGTCATTTCTATTTTAAGTCACTTCTCATGGATCTTACCCTGAAACAAATTAAAACAATTCATATGATGTACAAAGTGTAATGCGTGTATCTATTGCGTGTATTGAAATCCTATCTGTCAGAGCACTAGCACTGATTATCATTCATTTTATGTATAATTTTTAATATCTGTATATACAGTATATTGTATTTATCAATTTATTCACTGTATTTATCTATATCTATTTTGATGTATTTATGGACCTATGACTACAGAGCTCTTACTGTCCTATCTGTGTATGTAAGTCTTCCTCTCACTTAGATTGTAAGCTCCTTGGGGCAGGGATCTCCAACCTCTTGTGTCAATCACTACCTAGCACTTAATTTGTTGTACCCTTGCATTATTTTACTTGTATTGCTTAATGCACTTTTCCCTTGTTTGTATTGTACTTGAATCGCTGAATTGTACAGCGCTGCGTAAATTTGTGGCGCTTTATAAATAAAATTATACATACATACATACATCTAATGATTTAATAAATACCTGTGCTCCAAGCCTGGAAAGATATCTGACCCGCACTGCAAAGGCACTCATTGGACGAATCCTAGCAAACTTAGCATTTCGGCGACGAATTTCCTCTTTCTCAGCCCTACAAACACAATATCTCTCAGTAAAAAAAAAAAAAGGCACAACTCAATCTCCAATCAGAGCTGGCCTTATAGAAGAGCGCTTCCATGGCAATATAAACAATGGTGTATAACCGTTTAATCCAATATTTAATTTACATAAGTCAATTACAATACAGTGGCAGCCAATTAAAGAATTTAAAGCAACTATGTGTGTATAAAAGAGACAAAATTATGCATTTTCATTGACAGATTTTATTTTGTACAGAAACAAAGAAAATGTAACAAATTTGACATAAAACGCTATACCAATTGCAGGGAGCTTATGCAAATATTTCAATGTAGATGTGAGAAACTAAACATGTTAAAAAAATAAATAAAATTAAAAAAAAAAGAAAATATTTTAGACATTCAAAACAACAGTTCTTTTAATGGCTTTCCAGTAAAAAAATAAAAATTGTTGCTCCATTAAATCAACTCCCTATTTAACATACTTCTTTAACAAGATTTTTTAAATGGTGGTGCATTATAAATATCAGAGCATTTATCTAAATTCCACCAATATTAATATAGAATTATCATTATTATTAAATTAATTTATGGATTAGTCTATTCTTTGCTAGATTGATCTTATCATGGATCCATGTTCCAGCAGCACCACCTAGAGCAGAGGTCCCCAACCGCCGGTCTGCGGACCAGGACCGGGCCGTTGGGGTTTTTCAGCTGGTCCGCGGTGCCGCTGACAGCTAGCTCTGCGGCCCTGCGCCTGGTCAGAGCACACTCTTTGTGGATTGATAATGTTCTCTGCCGTAGCCGTGACAGCTCGCAGCTCCCGACAGAGAACATTATGCACTACGTAGTGGGGCATCGGGCGGGTCTTAGTGACGCGGGCCATCCAGCACAGCATGGACGAGGTGGGGCGGCAGGCTCTCCTCACTGACTCGCCCCCCGCAGAACATGTTATGTGGGGCGTGCCGTGGTGGGGCAGCAGACTGACCTTATTGACGCGGCTTCCGGTACTGGTGACCAAAGCTCCGCACCTGCCCCACCACCACCCCACTGGGCCATGGAAAACTGGTCTTGCTTAAAAGCTGGTCCCTGGTGCAAAAAAGGTTGGGGACCTCTGACCTAGAGATAATAAATAGAAGCCACTCCTCCAGGGTACAGATGGGGGAAAAAAGGTGAACAGTGAAGTTTCCACCACTATATTTCAAGGCCACAGACTGGAAGACAAACAGCAGACTCTTAACGGTTTACTTTTCTCAGAAAAACCTAACAGTATGAATAACACAGGTGCTAGAGTCTAAGCACCAGGAATCAAAGCTTCCTACTAAAAGAAGACAGACAGCTTCCACTTGCCTTTTTCCAATGTTTAAGGTTTGGGCGAGTAAATAAATAATGGCCTGGAAAGCGAATCTAAGGAATAGCCCAGACTTATTAAGGGTCTGGCCTCTGTACCTCACTGGATGGTTACTGGATGAAAAACGGTCAAATTAAAATATCTATATGGAGGAATTAGAGTCTCCTTTAAAAAAGTAAAGTAAAAAAATCTGCTAGTGTCAATTTGTTATCATCAGCAGGACACAACACTAAACCTAACTAAAAGTCCCTTTCTAATGGAAAAACCATGCAACAAAAGCCGAATACACGACAGAGGTTAGTCCCAAGGGAGGAACCAATTGTATCACAATAGGTAAACCCACTTATTCATCTTTCCACAAGGGATACAACAAAAAATCTCTCTCTTTCAGGCAAGGCTAAAGCTGGAGATGGTTCGCAGAAAGTCAGTCAACAAAGAAGGGGTCTGGAAGTGGGATGTGCTGCCACATTCCACTGTTCTCATTGTCTTTGACATTGGGCTAAAATTGGATTCTGGGTAACTTTTCGATAATTTATGGAAAAAATTGAGGTGCAGTTCAATGTTTCTGTATAAAACCCCAATGGTCATGCTTATAAATGACTTAAGCTCTAGTGGATCAGATTGAAGAGATATCATTTAGATTCCTCATACTACTGCTTAGACACTACTATACCTGTTAGCACAGGCTGCATTGGTGAAAAACATGGGTTGTTTATAGCCCCACAGTATGGCACAGACTATGAGGTTACCTATCTATATCAGTGAGTGCAAACACAGAGTGCCAAAAAGTGATGTTACTCCCCAGAACCTTCCTCCGAAGTGCAGGCACTGATAAAGGACCTAATTGCATGGAAGAACTCTACTGGGGATATCCTATCGGCGAATGATTGCTCTTTCAGCGTAGACTATGGATCCAACCTGAAAACTGTCAGGTCGGGTCCGCGGCCTGCACTGAAAAAGCGCTTGCTCGCTGGGGAGGGATCAAAGATAGCAGCAGTGACAACAGCGCACATGCCATAGGTTTGCCACCACTGATCTATACGATAGCCTTGATATCAGTTAAAGCAAGATGAACTTGTTATGACAAAGAGAGAGCAGACAAAATATCCCATGCGCAAGCATAGATACATTATCAGAATTAATGTAAATAAATACTATACTGTGATATATCTGCTATACCAAATGGTATCCATTCTCACAAAATAAATTCACAGTAAGTCAGTAAGAACTAGATGCCCATTTTAATGTTACTGTTAGATAAAAACATTTTGTAATATCTACCATTTGTCAGTTCTTAACTTAGTCACTTCATCAGAAAAGCCTCTTTCTTCTCGACTTCTTCCCCTGCAGTTGATCAGTTTGGAATCTTAAACCAGAAGACTTGGCTGAAAGTCTTTCCTATAAGGCCTTAATATTCCAAATGGATCAGCTGCAGAGGAAGTAGTTGAGAGGGGAGCAGCTTCTGCAAAAACTAAGCAAAAGATATACAGTACACAGGCAGGGAAAACAAGCTTTCAATTAAAAAATTTCCTACTCAATTAAAAAAAAAATTGCATTTGGGGCAGTACTTCTAGGTAAAACACTTCACTTTCTCTTGTGTTTTTCCCTTATGTGTGACAATTATTTTTACATTCCTATTGTTACTAATCATCTTACATTTTTTGTGTTGCACAGTTAAAAAATGCTACAAGAAGCATCGTAGCATGTATTCCTCACTAGCAAGTTCTAGTGTCGCTGCACAGCCAATAGTAATTACTTTCAATGTTTTTCCAAGGAAAATTCTTAAGTATGAACCCAGCCTAAGGAAACCTTAAACATTTTAACAGTAGCTTAAAACATTTATGTTGTGCTATTTAAGAACACCATTTGTGTTTACATTACCATAAAATTGTTTAATGTTTTCTTACACTAATGACCCTTTATTTAGGCACATTTATTTTATTTATAAGTAGGTTATATTAGATCATCCTTTTATATGCTACTGTATCATAGAATATGTTGTTTATATTGAAGTTCCTAATGCCTTGCCTTCCAGCCTAGTACTGTTCGTTCTAGTCTTTTCAAAATCAACTGTTCAAAATATCACTAATAGAACAGGTTCTAGGAGTGCGGGAGGGACTATTTAAATAACACATCCCGAAACCAATCATTTTTCAATACTGCACTCCAAACCACTGGGAGTAGGAAAGGGCCAGATGGATGCTTATCTGGGTTACGTAAAAACAAATACTTGTTGGTCATTATCATTCAGACTAGGACCAAACTAGGGATTTGGACCACTGTGTAGATTTTTGAGCTGTACCCCCACAGCATAAGTCATAACAATGTGCTTAAGAACAAGGAAAGTATCACACGTGACATCAGACTAATGGTGTTAAAATTGAATGCATTGCGACTGAAAGTAACAACACTACTTTAGCTTAAATAAATAATTAAATGGGATTATAAAATCAAGGAGTAATTATGCAATGGAAGTGTCCCTTTAAATTCAAACCACAATAGCAATGTAAAGTTCAGTGAGGTCATGTGAGCTTGTCTGAATGTGAACTCCAATCATGAAAAATATATTTGTTTTTCTTACATATTTTATATGTTCATTATCTTGCTATTACAGAAGTTATAGAAGTTCCTAGTTGAAAGAGGGGTAACTATGTGGAATACCATGTGTCAAGAACTGTGAGCCACAACCAGAAGATATGTTGTCCAGGGTTTAATATCCATTTAAACCATACCATTGCTTCCCCTTCAAAGTGGTACAGCAGCCAGTCACTGCCATTTAAAACAGTGGCAGTTTTGAAAATGTTATACACCATACAAGCAATATAGGAAATGTACATTTTCAACCTGAGAATGTTTTTTTTTTTTAACATGAAAAATACTTTCAAAATTAACATTGGTTTTAAACAAATATTAAGATTACTATAGTGAGCCATTCAGAAGCAGCCAGTTACTGCATGCCTAGGAATAAACCATTTAACAAACACAAGGAGAAATTAATCAAATTAATGCATGCATTAATGTAAAACATGAGCACAAAAGAAAAAGGATAAATAAATGTATTGAGTAAAGAGAAGATAGGGTTATCTTTCCTTTAGCCTAATTTTCTTACATTTAAAAAGGGCCCAATTCATGAAATTCTGAATAGTCTTATAAGTATAGAAGTACAAGTCCAAATCTGCATCCATTCACCACTGCCCAAACATCACTTATTCATCAAACTCTGCGATATAGCACATTTCTGTGCAGTTTGAAATCTTACGATTGTCACATATTTATGGAGTGCTTCAATTTACATACAATGCGACTTTCCTCTCTTTACCAAGCTGTGGAGTAGGTCTACTACTACTTGCCAAATTTACTCATTTTGACTTCACCAGATCAAAGTGGCAATGTAGGGGGTTGATGGCAGGCCTCCAGTGTGGGGCAAGGAGACTGCTTACTAAAAAGACAAGGAAAATATAGTGCAAAGTAACAACATATACTAGGAATATGGGCCCAGAACAAGCCTTTTTAAGTGAAACATGAGAAGGACACATGACTCCACTAAAGGACCCTGGAAGACGTGGTAAACTCTTCATGTCAGCGAGATAAAGTTTATTCCCTGCATAAGTGTTGTGTAGACATGGCACTGATACATTATGCCTCCCATAAGTTATTGGCAGCGCAACTGTGAATGGAAGGAATATCTGCCTGCCTTGGGAATCCAAACATTTGAATCTCTGTGTGTGAGATGCAGGGCGGTAAACATATAATGATCTCCGCTAGAGTGACCATGTATTTTTTAGTTTCTAACATTTGACAGGAGCAACACATGTTTGTATCTATGAGCATAAATGGTGAAGCACATTCTGGGCTGTCATTACTAAGCCCTACATATATGCTGATGCATTGTAGCACAACTGATGTGTATTTGGACAATGCAGAACTTATGATTATATGCTATGACCAGCAATATTTTGGCCATAATCATTGGGGTTTGATTTGTATGTGCATTTGTTTGCACTGAACTTCAATATCTTTCCACCAATATGGATACTAGAATCCTTGAATGCATTTCTTTGCTATACATGAACTCCACGTCTATATGGGACTTTTCATCTTTAATGTCCACATGGGGCTTTTTACCTTTTTCCTGCTGGTGTTTGTCCCCGTATGTGTACTAATGAATATCATGTACAGCCTTCCCTTCATGTTGATATACTGTAGATCTCTATCATAGTGTTATATTCAGTTACAGCATTTAGTAACTGTTTTAGAGTTGCTAGCTTTTTCAGGGCCCTGCAGTTTCAGTCATATGTCCATTTATCATTACATGTTTTATCCATATTGAGGGGACATCCTCTGTTTTGATTTATATGATGCTTTTGGGAGGAAGTAGGTTAATAAATATATTTTCCAGACACATTATTGACTCCATTTTTTACAGGGTTTAGGGTAAAGTCACACTGTTAGTGGTAATTTTTGGAGTGCTTTTAAGGATTTTCTTGTCTTTTCCTGTTGGTTTCAATGTTTGTAGCATGGATCTAGCATCCGCCTTCCAGATACTGGGAATGTAACCATATTATAGACATATTGTGCCCGTTTTACATTTAGATTTATTCTATAAACTAGGAATATGGTGACAATGAAGGGGATGTAATTTTTCACTTGATACAGAGATGTGACATCACTTTACTTGATTGAATTTTTATCCCTACACATTCGCTATTGGTCAACCGCACAACGTTACAAAACTGCATCTGATGCAGTTTACATCTTCACCAAGGGAATCCACTGATTAGCGAATAAGGAGTAGGGAATTGGCACCTGATGAAGTGAAGTTACACAAAGTGGTGATAATTAAGTACAAATTCACACATTGATGAATATGCCCAAAGCCTCATGTTATTATATGGAAAGTACCTCTTATAAAAACAGGCCACATACCATAGATAATTTAGGTTCACTCTGACTGTTCTATTGAAACTTATATTAACTGTTAATTATTATAATTGTAAGTGCTGGATTGAGGGACAACTGGTTCACCTTAAATATTTATAATTCCCTTTTGCATTTTCCACATAAAGAAAGAAGCCTGAACATAAGAGCTCACACTATGTTTGCTTGTGGAACAATTTAGCAGAAACTTTCCTGCTGCTGTCAGCACAAGATGCTTAATGTATAACAAAGGTGACTTTTATGATCACAAGTAAATAACCTTATACTATTCATTAAAGTCTGATGCACTGGTTCAGGAGACGAGATCCTATGTATGGAAAAAGATTTAAACGAAAACTCCGGCACTCCTGTGTATGTTATCCTTTATTCAAGCATCGTTAAAAATATTAAAAACAAAGCCTATGCGTTTCACACCGTAGGTGCTTATTCATGGCATAGAAAGGAGTAGAGTAACGTGTTTAAATAGAAATAGCATGTGGGTGTGTCCTTCCAGCTAAGATCCAGGGTTTAACACTTACATAATTTGCAAGCCGGAAGGACACACCCACATGCTATTACTATTTAAACACGTTACTCTACTCCTTTCTATGCCATGAATAAGCGCCTACGGCATGAAACGCGTAGGCTTTGTTTTTAATATTTTTAACGATGCTTGAATAAAGGATAACATACACAGGAGTGCAGGAGTCTTCGTATCTTCCTTATGTACAAGCCGTCTGCTTTTTCCTCCAGTGCACCCGATACTACACTTACTCCTCTTGGGGATTCAGTAGCGGTCAGTACACCTTTAGCTGGAAAAAGATTTAGACATGCAGTCACACTAAAACAGAAATCCACCTATGGCCCCACTGAATCTTATTTGGACATGCTTATATTTAAAAAAAAAAAATTTATATATATATATATATATATATATATATATATATATATATATATATATATATATATATATATATATATATATATATATATATATATATATATATATATACACATACATACATACACACACATACATACAGTATACATATACATATATACACACACATACATACAGTATACATATACATATATACACACACATACATACACACACACACACATACATACAGGTGTGATATACTGACTATACGACAGGGGTCCCCAAACTTTTTACACCGGGGGCCAGTTCACGGTCTGTCAGACCAACGGAGGGCCGGACTTTAAAAAACCTATGAAAATCCCTATGCACACTGCACATATCTTATTTTAAAGGACACATAAAGTCAAAACATAAAAAACAAGTGTTAAAATACTTACCTTATACTGAGCCGAGTGATTACAGTCACAGCATAAGCTGTTCTATAATTAGCCGGCTCCCAATGCTTCCCCCGACGCCTCCTGCACAGCGCGCTGGCTTCTATGTTATGCGCGCATCTCCTTCCCCAGCCTCATACATCATTATGCTCATTGCGTGTAACAGGTGTAACAGGGTGGGAGGAGCTGCGGCACTGGATTCTCAGTCAGCCAGCGCTGTGAAG
>WMED01008352.1:0-16989 GCA_019650415.1 Pipa parva | reverse complement strand
CTGAAGCTTCAGCTGGGCCTTCTATGCATTACTGTATTACTGTCTCTTCAGTTAGGATAGAGTGATCGTGTTAGTCCACAGACGCAAAAATGAGTATTGCAGTATTTGGTGAGACCTTTTTTATTGGACTAACAGTTTTTTTAAATAAACATGCTTTCGGTAGGTTTATTCTCCTCTCTTCATCAGGTTCAAGACTTAGGGGTTATTCACTGAGGTGCAAATTCAACTGTCGAATCCTCAAACAGTGGATTCCCAAAGCAAATCCACGACATATTCCCCACTATAAAGTTGTGACAATTTTTTAAAGTTAAGATTGCGACAATCTTCCCATAGTAAAGTGTGCAACTGCAACAGCAGCAGCCTATTGTGACTGTCTTTATCTGGCGAATTCACACCTATACACAGCAATTCGGACTTTAGTGAATAACCCCTTAGTATTGTCTTGAACCTGATGAAGGAAGGAGAATAAACCTCCCGAAAGCTTGTTTATTTAAAAAACTGTTAGTTCAATAAAAAAGGTATCACCAAATACTGCAATACTTACCTCTTCAGTGAGATAGATTGTGTTGTTGTGAGTCTTACACACTTATTTATTTTTTATCCTTTACGACCTATGAGGCTGCTGGAAGACTTGCAATTTAAAAGAATTCACTTTAAAGAAACATTTTGACTTTCCATTTTCTTAGACACATTCCATACAAAAATGTACCTTCTTGTGCAATACCTTGGGGGGACTAAATATAGTAATTTTCCTGATTCTAATAAAGATGACTTTTTCACCCATACACAGATAATGCAAGATATATGTTTTTATGTTACATTTGCATAAATGACAACCACTTCCATGTTGTCTCTGAAATATTAACTCATTTTTGGCACATTTAATACTTTTATCTTACTTTCTAACTTAGGCTATAGAGATAATCGGTAAACTTGATAGAATTAGGATGGGGGAACTGTGGCATTTGTGAACGTGGAGTTCAATTACAACTCTAACTTAATTTATGTAAAACAAGATCGAATGAGATAGTTCTGACCTTCTAAGGTTATTTGCTCTTACATTGCTCGCAGAGCAGATTGCATTAATGTGCTTCAGAGCTGCCTCTGACCTCTGAGGCAATAATATTCAGTTACCAGATAAAGCACATCTTAGCACATCCTATGCTTCTAATAACAATGAAGTACATGTAATAAGAACACAATTATTTTATCTCAGGTCTTAAATCAGGAAAGGTTGGATTTCAAATCCAATTTAGTTAATCCTGGAAATTTGAGTTTCCTAAACAAATTCAACTATTAGGTGACAGCATTCATAACAGTTGATCTATTTCTCAGATAGGAAACCATCAAATCATCAGCAGGGCTCCATCTCCCAGAATCCTATTTCACATTTCTTTTTTGGAAGATAACCTGATTAACAGTAACTGAAGAGACATGACAGACAAAAGGCACTCCCTCAGTTGTTTTATAGTTCAACTGAATCTCTATATGACCACCTTGATTACCCCTCTCTAATTTGTTAATCCACATAAAGAAGCTTTAGCGCATTTGAGTTTATGTCAAATTCCCTAGTCATTTTTATTCCTATTTTTTCTGTCTGTATTTATGTAACAATGACATCTTCCATAAAGCTCATTCATTTTAACTATTCACTCCTGTCCCTGTTCATGTGGAGCTGGAAATCTAGTTTTCCTAAACAATCACACACAGATATACACAGACTAGGGCCTAGTGTGTGTGTGCAGCCTAGTAAGGCTTCAGTTATACCAGTATGTTTTTGTATCTTTGCCAATATTGTCCTGCCTTGCTGAGCCGGGTCCTGGGTTCCATTCTGCTCTGGACAAATTCTCCCAGTAGCTGTGTGGGTTTCTTCTAAGCACTCTGGTTTCCTTCCACAATCATAAAACATACTGGTATAACTGAAGCCTTACTAGGCTGCACACACTAGGCCCTAGTCTGTGTATTTAACATGTGATCCTGTTGGTGTTTGGTACAAAGAAAAATGGCACATTTCACAATGCATTCTTTGATGATTTAACAGCTTCTTGGTTGCCTTTGTGTGATTAATACATGTTTATACATGTCCTTGTATGACTCGAGATTAACTTATTTATGATTCAATATTATTCTTCTGGATAATTTTAGGGAAGGCTTTAACATTAGGTACATTTTCCTCTATTTATGATCAGAATCTACAAAGGGCAGCTTTAGGGGTGGATCTAATCCATCTAAAGACTGTCATCACATGAGTCTATCCTCCATGTTCCAGGAGCAGCAGTATTGCTGAGAGACATAATGTTTGTTCTTGTGAAGCGCTTTTATAGGAATTTCATGAACATACAGATTTAATGGTTGCCTGCCAATAACTACACTATGAAGCCTGCTGTTGCACACTTGCTTGGCATAGTTAGCATCCAAAAAATGTTGCTGATCTTGCAACCCATAGTAGTGGTAGTTACAAGTCTGGATCACAGTTTGGATTGCCGACTGATTATAATCTTTGGCATCTCTGTCACTCACACAGTTTACAAAGAACAGCCGTCTTCCAGGCAACTAGCAAACCAGTATGTCCATTGCTTCACCAATTCTAATTTAAATGCATTGGAACATTTTTAACAAAGGGTGCTGTGGAGGTTCCCTTTACAAAAGAAAACGCATACAATGTAGCATTAGCCTTTATTGCAAACCAATTAAGCCACAAAGGTGAATTGCTAACATTTTTTTATACAAATGCTTAACGACCTATAGAACACCTGAGTTTCGAAATTCATTAATTCTATTTTTTAAAATAAATTGAATTGTATTTCTCACTACTTCTGCTAAAAATAGTCTATTTCAAATGTACTGTATATATATACACTGCATTTAAGAATGTATAAAGGAGAACTAAAGTAAAAAATAAAAAAGGACAGTTAAAATACTTACCTCATACTGAACCGGTTGATTACAGTCACAGCATGAGCAGTGCTGTAATTAGCTGGCTCCCAATGCTTCCCCCGATGCTTCTTCACAGTGCTGGCTAACTGGCAGTCAGAGCTGCAGCTCCACCCACCTTGCTTCACCTTGGGTGTTTCAGGGATTAAACATCATCACGGTCATTGCGGAGGCCAATGAGAATGCTTCCCACAATGAACGTGATGATGTATGAGCCGGTGAAGCAGGAAGAAGGAGTTGCCGCTGGCTTCTCAGTCAGCCAGTACATTCTGAAGTAGGCGTCGGGGGAAGCTTCGGCTGCCAGCTAATTACAGCACAGCTCATGCTGTGACTATAATCAGTCGGCTTTTTATAAGGTAAATATTTTAACTGTGAAGAGTGGATATGGTTCGTATCGGTCACGAACAAATAGGATGCGCTGGAGGTAATCAGAAAAGAGGAAAAATTCCCCTAGCGTAATACAGTTTAAAGCAGTCAATTTTTAGTGATGTGCACCAAACAGTGAATTTTTGGAATTTTTTAGTGAGCAGTGAATGTGAATGTCACTAGAAGATTTAAAGTGAATCTCTGGTTTATAGCCCCTATCCAAATATCACTGTGTGTTAAAATGAAATATCGTGCTCTGTAACAGGAGAACGAGTTGCGGCTAACTGTGATAATGAAGTGGCGTTTTTCAACCCATGTTCGCAAATGGAGAGGAATTGACCTCCAACAACAAGGATCATACTTTGTTTGGTGCCATTTGTTCCAGATCCATCTGGTGAGTGCTTATATATAGGGGGTCCGAAAGGTCCTCTCCTAGTATCAGCACTGATGTCTTTAAAGTTACAGAGCACGATATTTCATTTTAACACACAGTGATATTTGGATAGGGGCTATAAACCAGAGATTCACTTTAAATCTTCTAGTGACATTCACTGCTCACTAAAAAATTCCAAAAATTCACTGTTTGGTGCACATCACTAAAAATTGACTGCTTTAAACTGTATTACGCTAGGGGAATTTTTCCTCTTTTCTGATTACCTCCAGCGCATCCTATTTGTTCGTGACCAATACGAACCATATCCACTCTTCACAAAGACCTAAAACAATCGGGCAGATTTGTTTTTAAGGATTGCAAGCAGGAGGAGACACACAACTAAAAAAGTACACTGGTTGTTTAAAGATTGACTTTCATACATTGTGGACTTTTACTGGACTATACTTGAACCATAAGGTTTGATCTATATAACTCCTGTTTAATTCCAATTTTGTCCAATCAATGTACATTTCATTATTGAATTGATTTGTAGATTTACTTTTAATTTTTGGTTTTATAAGGGGCACTTTACCTTCTTTGAACTTTCCCAGTTCATATCTTCAGTTTCAAATATTTAAACTGTCCTGTTTTATTTTTTGGCTTTAGGACTTCTTTAACTTATAAAATACTTCAGTTGTATCCTTCTCTCTGTATTAGTTTTCCTCCTATTTAGAGTATAAGCTCTGCAGGACAGATACTTTGTTTTAGCTCACTCAAATCCTGGCTATTTAACAGTGATGTATACACATCCCGTGATGCTTGCAACTGACTTCACTTGAGCTATTAGCATACTTTCCACAGTGATAGTTTTATAAATATTTTGTTAAATTAGCATGAAATGAAAGAGTGTTTATGAGAAGCTCTGTTGATAATTGTATTTAAGCTGTATTTAATTCCAGAGCGGAGAAAGGATAATTGAAAATGCATTTCCTAAAAAAAAAATCACATTGTATTTCAAAGAAGTAGATTTGTTATTTATTTAGATCGTGATATTACTGGTAGACGTATATCAAAATAACTTGGTTTTTGCTTTATTAAATATATTTTACCACTTATCTTCACTTCAACTTACAGTAAGGACTGCCTCTGGTACAATATAAGTTTAATTAAATGGATTTTGTAATAATATTGGATATAAATTAATATTTCATGTTAGATCATGGTATATAATAATAGGAATTATGTGACTGATTATGTTTATTATATGACCTAAACTGTATGTATAACACTGTCAACATGAATTTTCATGTGAACACTTCTTAAGAATTTACATTATATCACTGGCAGAAAGTAGCCATATTTGACAAATACCAATATCACTTTTGTATCAAGACATATTACCAATTGACCACTAGATGTCACTGCACAGGTCACAATAAAAGTAACATTTCCTTTTGTAATTATACACTGGATGAACAGAGGTCCAGTTTGCCCATAATTCTGTGTGTTTAAAAAGATGCCACAATAAAAGCACATGTGTTTACTGCTACTACAGCCTGGAAGTCTATTCTGTTCATTATTATATGCAGTAATGACATGCCTATCAGCATAGTAGGAAAAGCTGAGGGAATAATAATTAAATAGAAGTAAGTCGATCAGATTTCATCTCTGCACAGTCCTGTTCATGTCGATCCAGACGGTGTTTTTCTTGATTGTTGTGTCTCCTTTTGTCACCTTGTTTAATTAATGTTTGCAAGCACGCACTGACAGGACAAGTACATTCTAAAAAAGTAGAATAAACTTATGTAACAAATTGACCAGAGAACTTTGCAGTAATAATGTAAATGAGTGCCCTTAATGACATTTCCTTAAATTCTAAATCCAGAATCTTTTAAACAGCATTTAATGAATGTACATACTTTACATACACCTGATAAAATGCAATCATGATAAAAGAGAGTGTTTTTAGCCTAGATAAATGGTCTGCATTGGTGACCACTAGTACTTCTTTTTCAATACTGGTGACACTGCCTTAAAGTGTACCTGTCACCTCAACACTAATACTAATTTATTTTTAAAAATGTACCTTTACACAGCGTTTCTCTCTGTCATCTTCCCTGTCAGCCCGACTTTTCTTTCCCGAGTGTCGGTTAGGCAGGGCTAAGTAATGATTGACATTATACCTCCTCCAATCAGATCCCTTAAATCACAACCTAGCAGGGATCAGATTGGAGGAGGAGCTTGTTAGGATTGCAACTTACCTGCGATCCTCTTCTGCAGTCCAGCGTCGGTGTGTGTCGCAGTCGCCATTTTGTGAGTCTAGTCGCGGGCGGTGTGCTATTCTGGCATGTAAATACGCACGGATGTCTTGGGTTGGCAACGGACACAGTCACAGTCACAGGATTGCGTCACGTACACCTAATTAAATGCCTTTAGCATCTTGTCCAGCATGCGTTTATAGGGCTATTTAGGTGTGCCTGGGTGCAATATATTTCCTGTCTGACTTCTCATGTATGACCATTGCCTGTTTCCACCTGCCCCAACCTTGTGACGTGCTTTCTGACTCTGCATCTGTGCCGCCTGCCCTGACCATTGCTATCCATTCGGCTACTCTTTTAGTCTCAAGTTACAAACTCTACCACCAGTGGACTGCAAACCTTGAGGGTCGCGACCTGGACATAGCACCGCCGCAAACTCCATACCTCCTTGCGGAGAGAAAGGGTGAAGATTGGGTGTGTCTTAGATTCCGTGCCTTAGGGTTTGCTAGCGCCAAGTCTACTGTGGTAACGATTATTGCTGCCTCCTTCTCTTCTCCCTGGTTGCTAGTCTGATCATTACAGAGTTATAATGTCAATCATCATCACCCAACTTGGGAAAGAAAAGTCAGGCTGACAGGGAAGGTGACAGAGAGAAATGCTGCATAAAGGTACATTTTTAAACTACATATATATTTACGCAAACATTTATTTCATTAATAGAACCTAAATTAGTATTAGAGTTTTGAGGTGACAGGTGCACTTTAACTACAGTGCCGGATTTCCCTGTAGTCACAAGAGGCAAGTGTCTATAGGTGGCTCAGATAGAAGGGCTCAGGCAGAGGGATTGGGGGAATAAATTGCAGCTAGGAAGTAAATTTAAAAAAATTCAAATATTGAACCTGAGATTTGTGATTTTATTTGCTCTCTACATCATTTTGTCTGATTATTTACACAGAGAGGTGTGGTCAGTTAATGGGTGTGGCCTAAGGCACCAAGCGCCCTGTTCCTATAAGCTCCTGAGGTCTAAGTATAGACATGCCTAATTATGAAAGTTTTAGTTAACTCACCGAGTTATTGCTTATGTTTGTGTATGACCATTAACCCTGGGATGGTTAAACTCTGTTTTAGACATCTTTTCCTTATTAACTCTTCGATGAGCAGAAACAATGGACTAGAATTTTGCCAATGTTATTTATCATTTTATTTAACCACCTTTTTGTAAAGAAGTCAGTTTACCTTTTTGTTCTTCAAACAAATACATATTTCGAACTATGTACGTATGCCAAGTTTATGGTCCACAAAAACCAAATAAAAATGGACAAGTGTTTAACAGGAAGGATTCCATATTAGATTGTGCAATGCAACTACCAATAATAATTCTGCAGCTCAAGGTAAACATGTAAACATGAGTTGAGGTGGAATAGGTAAAAGCTGCAAAGTTTCAGGGAATAGTGGTACCTCAATCACAGTTACAAATGAAGCAGAGAAACCTTGCCATATACATGTGTGTATGAGCACTGCTTGCAGAAGTGGCCCTGGCCCTATTGGTTCCCTAGGCAACCCCCCCACCCGGCTCCCCCCGTCCCATGCACCCCCCTGCCCTGTGACACCCCCCCTTTTCCCGCAGCCCCAACTCACCTCCAACACCGCCGTCCAGCCGTGGCTCAACTTTAGATCTCCCAATTGGCAGCCGCGGCTGTACTTCACATCTCCCGACAAACAGCCGCGGCTACCAATTGGGAGATTTAAAGTCCAAAACATTCAAGGGGATGCCCCCCTGGCCAGGTGGCACCCCTAGCATTTGCCTCTACTGCCTAATGGCAGAGCCGGCACTGATTGCTTGGAACCTGATGAAGGGAGGATGGACCTATCAAAAGCTCGTCTAACTAAACTGACTGTTAGTCCAATAAAAAAAGTTATCACCGAATATCACAGTACTCATCTTATATATATTTATATACAGGGTTGGGTTGGCTCATCAGAGGGCTCCAGCATTCTGAACCTGGTTCCGTTTTCATGAATTATAAACTTTCCACACAAGTTTTTAGCACCAAATTTATCAAGTGGCGATACCAGTAAGATGTAACTATTATTTTTTTTTTTGTGTTGTGGTATCATATCATGTTAGATTTTCTGCAAGCCACAGGAAAAAATGTTATTTGTGATGGAATGGGAATGTCACATAAGGGGAGAAACAGATAACTAGTATGGCGTAAATTGTATGTTTTCATTATCGCCACTGGATGAATTTTCCTTATAGTGCCTATCAAGCCCCTTACTCTTCTTATTTTTTTTTCTAGGGTATTCCAAATGTTACCTTAAGTACTTTAATATGAGCTTTGCTGAAGTCTGTGTGCAATATTTTTTTCATATTAGGGAGATGTATAGCTGTTTGGAGTACACCTGAAAAATAAACAACAATGTCCTTAAAAGGGGAATTATAGTCAGATTACATGTTTACATATGCAGTACTATACCTTAGTGAGAAGTGTTTCTCCCCAGTAGTTGTTTCATTTGATGCAGAATGATTGAGTAGGCAGCACTGATAAACTCCTGCACCAGGAAATGTGTGTATGATGTGTACTGGCCAGTTTTCCATGAAAAGGTACCTGCCCTTGGTCTAACTTACTACTTAGCACATGTGCACAAGTCAGCTTTCCCTCTGTAATCTCCTGCATTCCAAATGTAAACAAACTTAATTTATGTGGCCAAAAGGTCAGCACACTGTTTAACCAATAGCAGTAAGGCAGCTTTTCTTCTTGTGCAGAACAGAAAGGAGAGGGAAATGTCAGCTCTCAGCAAAACAGCAAGTATTATTACTTCCCTAAACTTTTTTTTTAACTATTTGTGTCAGCAATTGGCTTAGTATAAAGGAGTTTTATATGTATTTGAGCAGTTACATCAGTACTATAGTGCCCCTTTAATAACTATATATAATTTTCAGTTTTATTCTGCAAAGCAGTGCAGCAAAGAAGATTAGGCTTTATAAACTGATAATAAATCCAACCTACCATTGATGGAGTTTGTGTATGCTGTATTTATCACTGAAGTTATGAATTCATTAAGGTATTGAACCTAAATATGACAGAAAATGTTGTACGATTATTTGCCTTTTATTTCACTATTATGGCTAGTTTGATGTATACTTACTTGGAAGGGGCCGACTGAGGATGAATTCAGAGAGAGAAAAGTTCTTGGGATAAAAAAAAAAAAAAAGACAAAATTAAATTCTTAACAATAATTTGATTACTTAAGCCCAAGAAAGGGGCAGATCAAACTTGGGATATCTCATTTAAATTACACTGACTTTCAAAGCCAGGCTAATACTGTATGTGCATATGCAATCAAGTAAATGGTAGCTATTGCAACAGTGCATAGATGTGATGGGCTTATCATCAGCCAATATAGAAATGATCCTGAATGGGCATAAATATATTGGCATCATATAGTATAGCAACATTTTGATGATGACCTTGTGCATTAGAGAATGTTTATTATATATAATAAATATTGCATTTAATAATCTATCAGGAGAATTCATCAGCACATTTTTACAGAGGTCTAGTAATCCATAGCAACCAACCAGAGTCTAGCATTCATTTAGATTGTAAGCTCTATGGGGCAGGGACCTCCAACCTCTTGTGTCAACCACATCCTGGCACTTAAAGTGATGTATCCATGTGATATTATACTTGTATTGTTTAATGCACTTTTTCCTTGTCTGTATTTTATTTGTATTGCTGAATTTTACAGCGCTGTGTAAATTTGTGGCGCTTTATAAATAAAATGATACATTACATACATACATTATTCTATCTCCTGATATTAGTAGATGCTAACTGCTGATGGGTTGATGGTATACTAGAAATATTAAACAACTGCTCCTGTTAATGAAATAGTTTTGTATTTATACTGGCATTCTTCCCTTTGTGTGATTTGATTGACTAAAGTCTTCTCTGAGACTGACAAAAAGGGCAAATAACATAATCATGAATCATTCATGTCACTCTTATTTTACCTGTCCAGTGAAAGATCACAGTGTAGGACTTTTTCATCCAATGAGAAAGCAATTCTAAAATTCATGTTCTGTAAATAAAAGTGGATAACTGTTAAACAGATTCATATCTTCACTGAATTCTATACAGTATAGCAAGAAATAATGTATATGATGTAGTGAAGTCATTTCTGATTTCTGAACTAGGCATATTTACTAATTCTTTGGTAAGTCAAGGTTACAAAATGTGTGACTTTGAAAGTGCTAGAAAGTCCTTGTCATTTAGTATTAACAGACTGAGATCTACTACATGTTAATGTAGTGTGTATGTTTATGTAGTGTGTATGTTTATGTAGTGTGTATGTTTATGTAGTGTGTATGTTTATGTTGTTGGTAAGTCTATGTTTAAACCATTGTTTAATATTTAGGGGCATATTGGTAAAGTCGAATTGGTTATTGTTTTGAAATTGAACAGAAAAAAGTGTTTTTTTTACAGATATTGATCTCTTCTCCTATTTATTAAGCCCCTTTTTAGGTTTCTGGCACTTGTTAACACTGAATATTGATATCGCCAAAATATAATGATATCGGGCAAAAATGGGTAAAAAGGTAAAATATTATGTTTTTAACCTTTTTTGCCCATTTTTGGCTATTTCTTTGGCCATTTTTCACCCCCAAACAGGCAGAAAAGGGTGCAGAAAGGTCAAAAAAATAATTTTCTACATTTTCATATGTTTTTGTCCAATTTTCAGGTGAAAAATCAGCAAAAAGGTAATAAAAATAGTTTTCGACTTTAGTAAATTTCGCCCACATTGGTCTGATAAACAAGGGATGGCTTGCTGGTAGAAAAAAACATGTAGGAGGCAGTAGAATGGGAGTCTCATCTAGAGGTGCGGTTCAGTCTTTTTCTTGTAGAGGGAAAATTATCTCTTAAATCTGAAAGGGTGTATGACATGGGCAGGATTAGATCTATAAAAAAAAAAATCAAATCTTTCCCTGCGTCCCCCCAACCCTATTTATATTTCTTAAAACTTTGGCATGGTTTTATAGACTCCAGAGAATATGTATTTTTTATTAACGGTATCATTTAAGTTCCTTTTGTTGTAGTGGTGTGTAGCACTCTGGAAGGTATCACTAAAGTGGGGTTTTATTGCTCTTCCAACTCACTTAACATTATTATTAAATGTTTTTTCAGTAATCCAAAAATGATATGAATACAAGAATGAGTCCATAACTATTGTACCCTTCTCTACATCATAATCTACTTGCCAAGTTTATGACAAACAATAACTGAGCTACAGAGTCTTCAGAATCCACAGTCATTTCCAAGGTCGAGTTAAGTTGCAGAATCATTTCGGTGGGTTCCATGGTCACAATTGGAGGGTCAGTCACTGTTATTCTTAGTATGTAATTTTGTAGAACAGGCAAAAGCTGTAAGATATAGGAATTGATAATCAAGAAAAGATTGCCAACTTCTAGATCAATTGAGAAGTGTGTTTTACACTACAGAGCCCTCTATATCTATTTTAAAAATACAATATATTGTACATACCTCTGGAAGAATATAACCCAGTCTTGAGTGGGGCATTGCACCTGCCTCCAATAGCTGAGGAGAGCAAAAAGCAATGACCATTTTATGAATATGTTCTTTTACTATTCTATGTTACACCTGCGCTCATTATTGTAACATATTATAATAGGGGTAATTCAGCAATGTGTGAAGTGAGCTCCAGATCCTTCGCATCCCTTCGCACATGCTGTTATGCGCTCGCTGATGTCCTGCACGCGGACATCAGCGAACGCTTTAAAGGGATTCCAGTCTTGGTGAGGCAACTCGAGTGGTCTTGCCGAGATTAGAATCCCTTTAAAGCGTTCGCTGATGTGCGCGTGCAGGACATCAGCGAGCGCATAACAGTCTGTGCGAAGTGATGCGAAGGATCCAGAGCTCACTTCGCACATTGCTGAATTATCCCCTTAATCTCAGATTGAACAAAGATGTTCATTGATCATCAAGTTTAACAGATTCCTTGTAATGCTACAAACAATATAAACAATTATCTTGAAGAAAGTAGTAAAATTCCTTCTTTAAAGCTGTAAATAAAGTATATTATACACTTTGTACACTATCCTGGCAAAGGTTGGAACACCCACCAAAATATTTAAAGTCACCAGAGTAGAACTTATTAAATGGACTGATCCACCCAAACAATTTATCAGGTCTACTGTTCCATCCATGGACCGTTGTTTTCTTTACTTTAATGGTGATGCTAGGCAGTGCGCCGTACCACACTGAACTGATACGAAGAGAATGATGCGTACAGTTTGTATATTTTCTAAAGAAAGTTTTGGCATCAGATTGTCAAGGGAATCAAAGTTCCCATTTACAGATACATCATGGAAGTACTTGATGTCACATTGCCCCAAACTGACAAGTCCGGCAGATATTTGTGTATGGGGAAAGAGTCATTCCATCATAAGTGTTTGTTTGTAATAGTTTATACAAAGTATAGGATAGTATTGTTTAATGGGATAATAATATGAAGCTTGGCTCTTGCCTCATGGGTTTTTTGCCTTCCTCTGGATCAACATTGCAGGGAAATAGGCTGAACTGGATGCACTTGTGTCTTTTTTCAGCCTTATAAACTATGTTACTATGGTGCGCAGCCAAAATATTCATAGACAGATCAATGATTCTTTTAGCCTTACTTCTTTTTCACTAGTTAGGATGTTAAAAGCATCTTCTTCATGCAATGCAGTCATGATACACTCAAGAAAATCAGCTGTCAGAACAAAAGATGTGACTCCAGGGAATAATAATAATGGATGAAAGGTATCTGTGATATTTCCAGGTGTATTGATAAAGTCTTCTCCATGACGGACAATGATCTGCAAATATTAAAACAGGTTTTCTGTGCCACAAAGGTTTAAGTACAAATTCTGTCCTATCCTGATGATCATTTGTGTAACAGCTGGGACTAGCACAAAAGCCCACTTTATTGGCCTTTTTTTGACACAATGAGGGTATGAAATATGGTTTTCCATTGTTTTAGCAATGCAAAGGTCACATACAGTTGCACTTATTAGATGGCTGTCCTGGCTAAATACTCTAGTCATTAAAGATCCAGTAAGACAAGAAAAAGAATACAAATGATTGAGATAGACATGGTATTTATTCCTATATCTTTGAAGGTGAATTACCGATTATTGGTGTGTTTTTTTTTTCTTTTTAATGGTCACAGCTTATCTTTTCATCTGTTAAATAAACCCTCTAAATAAGAGCCTTATTTACTAAAGGATGAATTCACCACACTTCAATTTGAGTCGCATAAATAGTAGTGAATTCACCTCTCCTCATTTATGAAGCACCAGACAGACTTGTCTAACAGACGGACACTGTTGGGGGTGTTGCAAAGTCAGCCAAGTAGAAGTAGGAAGCAAAGTGATACGTATTGATGTGAATTCCCCAAATGAAGTGCAGTGCTATATATCCCTAACTGTATATTAGTGAATTATACACCTATTTCTATGTCACTTTGTCCCTAGTTTATGTTGTCACTTAGTCACAGTCACCATTCGTACTTTTGAAGAAATAGTCATCTTTGTCATACCAGAGCCCTGCCATCAACACCCCAATTTGCCACTCTGATGTGGAAAAGTCAAATGGTTGAATTCGGAGCAGTGCATCTACTCAAATTCGCTCCATTGACAGACTTCATTGCTTGCTCAGTAGTCGAATTACCTGTGCACACAAAGCAATTCAAACTGCTCCATAAGACTGCGATTATTGGAGTAACTTGATATAAACGTGTACTTGCTACATTGCAGAATTTACTCAATCCACAAACACGGAGAAGTGGCAATCAAATGGGAATTCAGAGCTACTGTATACGCAACTATTCAGCCTTTAGTCAATAAGGCCCTATTACTCTGGTAAGACTTTCAACAATGTATATTCAAGAAGTGTAGCATAAAGCCAAAGAGATACAAGATGATTGCAACTAGCAATAAGAACACAAAACAATTCAAAAAATAAAATCAGAAATTAAACTTAAATAGGAACAACCACCATGCCAAGCCAAATCAGTTATCCTGGAGTTCCTTTTATAAAAAGGAAAACAGTCCATGTAAGACGTTCACTAATATGTTTTGTTCAGCTCTTGCCAAAAGTAAAAGATGTTATTTAGTAAATTGTCTCAATTTAATGACAAGCTGCACAATATCATCAGCAGGGGTGGAACTTCAGAGAGGTGGGACCCAGTGCACAATTTGTCCCAGGCCCCGTATCCTGGACAAGTGCATGATTGGCATTGAGGCCCCATCTCCCCATGGTAAACCAAAGGGGTTGCAGTGGTGGCAGCTGGATAAATGACACCAAGAATATAATAAATAATCAAGTGGAGGTCCTGTCCAAGGGGCCACTTACATTTATTTCTATTATTTCATGTTCTTTGGACACCATTGGCAGCTGTGAAGACACCATATAGTTGAGGCTTCCGGATTTTCCAAGAGGGAAAGTAACTAGAGAGGAACCATACAATAAGTAAAGAAATATAATTTTATTTAGTGTAAAAAGATGTATGTAACAAATGGTATTGTTTGTGTTCCAGTTTCATATACGCCATTCCCTTAAGTTAAGAAATATTCTGGTTGATTGGTGTGCTGGAAATGCACAGTGGGAACAATCAACATTATCTGGATATGATCTATGGCAAGAAATCTATCAACATGAGTGACAACTGGAGCTGTCTCTTTGCTGAGCCAGGGAAATAATAATGAAAACTGGGCTTTAACACTAGTGGTGGAAAGCAGGAGACTGTCCATTTTTTCCCTCTCTACTAAGTTTCATTAAGTTTTTCTGAATTTCTTTGCCTTTTGTAAAGGTGCTCTGGCCTGGTATCTATCTTTCTCTCAGTGTGTACCTTTCTTGCCTTTTTTTGTATTTTTTTTTTTTGTATTCTATTCATTTTTATATAGTTTGCCAGTTGTTGGGTGGGCAAACTGAGATCAATAGGAAATTAAAGCATAACATTTTTGCAAATGACAGTAATCTGCAAAAGTCTTGGAACTATAATAGAAGGAAAATATGAACCAGTAAAATATAACCTAGTTTACCATTTAATAAAATGTATACTTTTTAGTAACATTTATTATCAAAACACAAAGTAGCACTGGAATTTCATGCAATCTTCTGTAATGTATCATTCTGACATCTGACTATCCGATTTTAACATATAGGGACCGTCACACCACATTCCGGTTTAAAAAAACATGAATTGAAACATGCTGATGATTTATCTTCTCCAAAAGTCACTTCTCTTTAGGCTTTTAACTGCTTCTGCATCCCTATAACTCTTACTGTAACCCTCCAGTGAGTAAATGCTTTATGGGGCTGTGGGATTTGTAGCCATGCATTATATGAAATATTATTACATGGCAACAAGCAATAGTCTGTGTTACAGTGATAAAAGAAGGAGTTAACTAAGGCTTCTATCTCTAGCTGATTCTAAGTCCTAACCTCTGGATCAATACTGGGTGTACCTTAGACCCCTCGCTCTACGGTCTGTTAGCACCAATTCCATTGTGCTCCATCTTCCTGTCTGCTTCCTCCTTCTCCTCTGACTAACCTACAGTCAAACCTGATAGATACAGGCTCTCTTATTACAGATTTAGGCTCACAGCCTGACTATAGCGTTCTAAAGGAATGATCATTTTTGCCGCCAGGTGATATATGCACAATGATTAAGTTAAGGCACCTTAAATGACACTTTTATGAAATCTGTGCATATTTTATCACCAGTCCATACAGTGATGTTTACAGAGGTTCCAGAAAATAAAAAATATTATTTCAAAATGGAAGATTTCGGAATGATAATATTCATTTGAAGCATTGGTGTACTACAAGACAAGTGGACCATGCCCCTTCCTGCCCGAACATCTATACTATGTTCTTATTCCCACTGTGACCATGTAATAGGGCAGTTTTTTGTATACTTTTTACAGTGAATACAATTGCTTGTTTTCAGGGGACCCCTCTCTGGCCCCTCTACCGCAGTGTATCCAGAACTGCTGCTCTCCGTGTAGTTTAACTCCCTGCTTTAAATTAAATCCTTACTGCATGGCTGCAAATTTAATGGCATTATGAG
Organism: Pipa parva; assembly: GCA_019650415.1. NCBI lineage: Eukaryota > Metazoa > Chordata > Amphibia > Anura > Pipidae > Pipa > Pipa parva. The sequence continues at coordinate 921 of WMED01008352.1, read as the reverse complement.
TTTTTCTGATTAATAATCAAATTTAGAATAGCTAATAAAATCTTTTTGAAGGGATAATATTGCTCAATACATAAAAAATATTTAACTTACTGTTCTTTATGCACAGCTTTTCATTCACAGCAGAAAGTATACTGTCCACCGCAGGGCACAGCTGAAATTATAAATTGTGTTTAAATGGCAGGGTCATTCAGTTCACCCTTCAAGTATCTCAATTTAAATATCCCAAATGGATATATAAGAAGTGTCCTATTTTAAAGGGGACCTAAAGGTATAATATAAAAAAGACTTATTAAATCTACCTTCTATAGAGATGAATCGTTACAGTCACATCATGAACTGTGTTGTAACATACAGTAGAAGCCAGCGCAAAGCTCCTTCGACTTGGTGCACTGGCCTCATACATCATCACGCTCATTGTGAGGAGCATTCTCATCGGTCCCCTCAATGAACGTGATGACGTTTAATCCATTTTTCAAATGGGAGGAGCTTTGTGCTGGCTCCTGTGTCAGCCTGCACACTGTGAAGAAGCATCGGGTGCTGTGTAATTACAGCACAGTTCATCCTGTGACTGTAGCTATTCATCTCTATGTAAGGTAAGATTTTTAATATTTCTTTTTTCTCTCAATCTCTTGGGGGACACAGGACCATGGGGTAAAGCTCCCTCCCACTGGAGGCAGGACACTAGGAAAGAAAAGAGACTCCTCCCTTGGGGCTTTACCCCTGAGCACAGGAAGAGAATCTCCAGTTTTTATAGTGTCCTTTCTACAAGGAGGCAGCGACCAGATTTTGTGCAACAGAATGGAGCATTTCTTCGGTCGGAGCTTGGATCTGACACCCGTGGGTATGACGGGATTGGTAACACTTCTGATCCCTCTGCCGTCTACCCCCTCCGTGGGATTGGAGAGTATTATTTGCTCTGCT
>WMED01008351.1:0-13494 GCA_019650415.1 Pipa parva | reverse complement strand
GCACCACTAAAATAAATATAAATGTCCAGACTTTAATTAGACTGAAATTGTACTATTTCTTTTATGGTATGTACTAATATTGTGAACAAGAGGCCAGATTTTTTAGTGTTTTCCTGTGTGGTAACTGACCCTTTGCCAGGTATTCTGTTCTGTCATTCTTCTCTGACAAATTATTACAAATGTGAAAGGTGACTTGGCACATTTTACAATCAGTTTTTATAGACTGACAGGAGATGCAGAATTTCGCTATGGTTTATCTTCCCTGTGATGTATCCATAATTGTCAGCAGACCATAATACCACTTTTACCACATAATAATGGTGTGTCATCAGTGTTAAAATTAGCCCTCTGAATTTCTACACTGGATCAATGTATTGTTTATATTTTGGCTCTATTTGGATTTACTTTTGTTTGCAAGTCAAACAATGGATTTTTAGTTGATATTTAATAGAGGAATTTTGGCAGTCTCTGCTTCTATTACATAGGTAATGATTGGTGTTAATTCTCCCTACACAAACATTTACCATAGGGTTTAGGACAGTATTATAGGTCAGTAAGATTTATCTCAGATGTCCTAGCTTATGTAAGGAATTGAGAGGGAGTTCTAGAGGCTTCCAGCCTAGGATGAGCTAGAGAGAGATATTACTGAGCAAAGTGCAGTTAGGGGTACTTGGTGGGTAGGAAGTCTAACAGGTATTCACTCTAAGGTCAGTGTACCCTGAGAACCTACAACTATGGGAAGACCTAGATTTCTGTGAGAGCAATACTCCCAGGTAAATTACTAAAGATAAGACATCTTTGTTATTCACAGGGATCACAGTGTTAAACATTGCAAAATTTTCAGAAGTATTATTTTTCATATCGAGAGGTTGATTTGCATTGGCTTAAGTCTCCCTACCAGCTACCAGTTTTAAATGTACCATTCTTAACGCTTTGATTGTTTGGATGTCTTTATGAAACAAAAGTCTTTATCAAGCTAAACCAGGGGTCTGCAACCTGTGGCTCTTTTGATGGCTGCATCTAGCTCTTTGACTGTAACAAGTGGTGCTCACATGCAAGTACCGCTCATTACAGTCTGCTGGCTGATCACCGGCAAGCGCTGTAGAGACAAAATTCTCTCAGCACTTTGGCTAGCCAATCCGAAGTCTCTGACGTCACCAACTCCGGATTCAAAAGGGCTGAACAGAGCCGCGCTATTTGGCTCTCTATGGCTCTCTCAGCCGAAAAGGTTGCAGACCCCTGAGCTAAACCATCCAACTGTCATAGCTATCCGCATACCCTTGTGGTGCTTCAAACAACTTTTCTTGGGGGCTCTAGTATGCATTTTTTGATCCAAAAATCAGATGGGATACCCCATCTATAGTAATGATTCATATCATGCAATTATACTTAAAGTTGCTGCAAATCTGCTTCTTTCTTTTTTGTTTGGTTATTTTTTTTGAGAATTCTCAAGCCTGTGGATCAAGTCACTGATTTGAAATTCTAATTTAATCAGCTAAAGAGGAAGTAGGTGAAAAAAGAAGAACTTCTGTAAGAAAGTGGCTATTAATTTAAAACAAGGTAAGTTAATATATATATATATATATATATATTGCAAAATAATCTATTCAACAGTGGCAAACAAATGGGAAAATAGCTGCTGACAATTGTACTGTTCATTTAAAGACACTAGGAAAACCAAGGAAGGACACTAGGAAGCAGGATATATGACAGTTACTGTTGTTCTAAATGTTAGCAGAAACTTTAGCACAAGAAAAGGATTATGTATATTAAGCTAGTGATAATGTACATTAAGAAATGCATCCCTAATAGATACAGGGAATTGTATGTTAGAGTTTCTAAACTGGACTTCATTTTTGATCAGATATAAATTCAGACACGGCCAAAGTATTTCCGGTATGCTTGGTAGAAGCCAACCCATTCAGATAGCTGATCACAAGGCAAATAATTTTCACATTGCTCCTTCTTTAACTCCAGTGGTGTCTTTACTTTTGCCTGGAATCTGCCAAAAAAAAAAAAAAAAAATACCACATCTAGTTCTTGATGTCTAATTCATATTTATATGCAGGTACAATAAGTAGCAAATATAAATGTCACTGAAAACCTAAATTAAAAATGGCTAGCTTGTGCCCTCAGTATATAATAAATGCTGGCTCCAGTACCCCCAAATATAATTAAAGGAACATAACACAAAAAAATCTAAGGACCTTATTAATTAAAGACCATATAGTCGAGTATAGCTCTGAATTCAGTTCTATTTCCCACTTCCCCATGTTTGCTTATTGATCAAGCTCTGCAATGTGGCAAATACGTGACCAATTCAGGCGACTATAATAGCTGGAAACTTACGGAGCACTTTGCATCATTTTTCAAGTAAGTGCACAGGTACTTTTACTATTGACTATGTGGTGGAGTGTGCTGAAGGAGCAGATACTACCAGGTTTACTGCTTTGAATTCACCGGTTTGACTTTGTCAGTTCAGACTGTCAAATTAGGGGGCTAATGGCAAGGTTCCGCTTTGTACCATGTTTCCCCGAAAGTAAGACAGCGTCTTACATTCTTTTTACCCCCAAAAGTCCCACTATGTCTTACTTTTGGAGTATGTCTTATATTGGAAAAAAACCCTCCCGCACTCTACTAAAGGAGGGGGGTGCTATCTTATTACTGACCCCCCTGCTGTGCTCTCCCTACCTGCAGCTCCTTGGCCTAGCTGTCTCTTCTGTAGCGCTTAGCGCTACAGCATCACTTCTCCTGTAACTTCCTGCCTACGTCTTACATTCGGGGGTGTCTAACTATTGGGGAAACACGGTACTTCTATCCTACTGACTATGCCACACTATGCATCCGACAGTTATCGCTGCTGTTAGCCTGTTCGATAAGACTAGTTGACACTCAGTCAATACTGAGAAATGAATCCACTTCTGTTGTTGTTGCAACTTGAAGATTGTAGAGAGGTGAATCTGACAGGTGAATTCACCCTTCAGTCTATGAGGCCCTCAATATCTCTGGCACTGTTATTGATAGTGTTTGCTTACTCAGCACTTTCAAATGTGGTGTGTCATTTCTGCAAATCATGTACTTTTGTAAAATCCTTTGCATTTATTTGGTTTTTGGGCGCAAGTCAAACATTTTTATTATTCATTGTTACTGAGAAATCAGTAGCTAAGTGTCAGCACCAGAAAATTAAGGACAATGCTACAAAAAGATTATGGTTTTTACTTTAAAGAAACCAGTTTTACACTGAGACAGGTTAAAAATAATGCTTAACCGATTTTAATAAATATCTTAATGAGGCAGATTTAAATTTTTGGAGTCAAAATACCCTTTACTCCATATACTAAACTGAAAAAAGTTAAAATATTCTATAATTTAAGATGATTTACATGAGCTGTATATAGCTGGAAAAAAATGTGAAAAATTACTGTAAGAGGTTATCTATATTTTATCCAATAAAATATTGATATGGGACAAATGTATAACAATATAATATTTTGTAAAATCTTAATGGATTTTTTTTTAATTTTTCAAAATAATGGTTTATCAGCTTAAAAGGATAAAACAATATGTTATAGGCCATAAAGCTAATATTACATTTTCATTTCCACATTTTAGGGGGTTATTCACTAAAGTCCGAATTGTTGCGTATAGGTGTAAATTTGTCAGATAAAGGCAACTACAATAGGCTGCTACTGTCACAGTCACGTCTTTATAATGAGAATATTGTCGCAGTCATGACTTTATTATGGGAAAATTTTCACAATCTTATTTTTATAAAGTTGTTGCGACTTTACAATGGAGAAATTGGCACGGATTTGCTATGAAAATTCGCTGTTTGAGAATTCGACAGTCGAATTCTCACTTTAGTGAATAGCCCCCTTTATCTTAAATGTTGGTCTTGATAAAGATTTGTTCTCTGTTAAGAGTCATTACCTTTCATAATAGCTGTATGCCCGTCTGGTTCTCTTAATAACGGTATTTGCTGCACGCTGAGTCAGCATCACTTCTTTTAAGTACAAAAAAAAAAGAAGGTAGAATGGAATTTAGATTTAATTGTGCTCAACAACAAAATCAAACTTTAAAAGGCAGATTCAAAACTGTATCAGAGTTAAAGGGCACCTGTCACCTGAAAAGTCGATTACTGAATTATTTTCTACTAATGAAATAAATATTATTTTTTTTAAATATATATGTATTTAAAACAAATGTGCCTTATACAGCGTTTCTTACTGTCGGTTTCCCTGTCAGCCCAACTTTTCTTTCTGGAGTCGGGTTGGGAGGAGTTAAGAGGAAACGTCATATATTTGAAAAGTCGCTTCCTCCTGCGATAGTTTCAAGTGCATTTGTGAAAATGCACTCTTCTTATAAAGTAAATAAAATCCAGCTAACAGGGGTCCCTGGGACCCTCACACCTCCCCCTGATCCCTCCCAGCATCAGCCCCCATCCAGCACTATTAACCATTAACTGACAGGTAAGCGGTTATGACTTAAGACCCAATTAGCTACTGTAATATTAGCGCTATGGAAATAATTAGTACAAAGTAAATAAACCCCAGTTAGCAGGTTTAAACAAATTATTTTCATAGCACTAATATTACAGTATTTTAACAGTTGTTTTTTTTATTTTTTGACTTTAGGTCTCCTTTAAATATGTGCAGGATGAGGGTCCAGAACCTCCACACTGCCTGTTTGGTCTTTGAATTTCATATTCATTCTGATATCAGCACATGAATAATATGTATAATTGTGCGTAATTATAAGAAATGACTCACCTTCAGGATTTTCCAGTTTTATAGAGTTGTCAACCACTGACTTGTCATCTGTAAATAAAATAAGCATATTTGTCAGTAAATCCTTTATGATTTCTAGAAAAGAACACAACTGTATCTAGGCTTCTGTTTAAGAAGTGTAAAGAAAATGTTTACAAATAGATGGCCCCTGCTGTATTATAGTAGGATGTACAGATATTTGCTTGATGTGACCAATCACATTTCAGAACCCAATGTATATTTCAGTTAATGAGACTTGTAATATATGATGCCACATAAGATACATTCATAATAATTATATTTTTACCCATGCAAGGTAACAAAATGTAAACTGTCAGTTTGTTAATCTATTAATATACAGTTTTATTGAGTAATATTCTGCAGAATGATGCTGTGCCTGTGCTTTGTCTCATACATTTTTCAGCATGAGTTCCCCATTAAATAATGGAGCAAAGTGACTAAGTGAAATAACTAATGGGGGAAATAAAACTTTGAGGGGATTATTCATTGACAAGGGGAATCCTTTTACAGAGGTTTATTAACTTATAGCAACCAAACAGAATTTGTCTTTCAGAATAGTATTTTCTTATACCAGTAAATGCTAACATTTAATTGGTTACTGTGGGATACTAGACCATTAGAAAGATTGCCCCTATTGATGAATTCCCCTATAAACGTTTTTTTTTAGACGCATGAAGAATAAATTGTAAATGGCCACATGGTGGCAATATTTCTTAATGTTTCATAGTCAAGTTTTACTCAGCATAGAAACTATTATCTTTGAAGTATAGCTTCAGGAAAAGATCTATATATCATGTTTCCCAAAAACAAGACAAGTTTTTATATTCATTTTTGCTCCTAAAGTCGCGCTAGGTCTTATTTTTGGGGAAACAGTGCCAGTACGGTATATTTCCAGTACTTTGCTGCAGCTAGGTCTTATTTTCAGGGGAGACTTTATATTACTAAGCTTGGAAAGAATTGCACTAAGTCTTATTTTCAGGGAAGCAGGGTAGCAAACAAAATAAATCATATTATTCTACTTATATAATACTATATACAATTTGCTGATGCCCCAAAAGAACTTCCCAACATTAAGACCTAAGACGCGAGGTGAATCATCTATGTTTTAGCATAGAGACTGGGGAGGTTATTCGCTAAGGTGCGAATTCGACTGTCGAATCCGCAAACAGCGGATTCCCATAGTAAATCCACTACAATTTCCCCATTGTAAAGTCGCAACAATTTTTTAAAGTTAAGATTGCGGCAATTTTCCCATAATAAAGTTGTGACTGTGACAATATTCTCATTATAAAGACGTGACTGCGACAGTAGTAGTCTATTGCGACTGTCTTTATCTAGCAAATTTGCACCTATACACAACAATTCGGACTTTAGTGAATAACCCCCTTAGAGATTTAGGGGTTATTCTCTAAAGTTCAAATTCAACTGTCGAATTCTCAAACAGAGGATTCCCATAGCAAATCCGCGACTGAGACAATTCTCCCATTGTAAAGTCGCGACTGTGCCGATTTTTAACGTTGCGACTGCAACAATATTTCCATAGTAAAGTCACGACTGACAATGTTATTATAAAGACGCGAGTGCAACAGTAACAGTCTATTGCGACTGTCTTTAGCTGGCAAATTCACACCTTTCGCGATAATTTGGACTTTAGAGAATAACCCCCTTATTGCACAGAAAAACCTGTTGGTTTATTTTCTTTTTCTTTCAGTGATTGTCACAATGCAAATGTATGCAGTAGCTGCACAAGGCACTTTTGTCATTGTTCTATTTGATACAGCAGGGATATTCTTTTGACACCCTAGTTTTGCTCTTTTTATACTATACTGTAGCCACACATCAAATATTTATAATGACAAATATTTATATTTCATAGATATACTATGCTTTAAGGTGAGCTCCATTTTATGCACAGGTATGAAAAACAGAAAAAATATCAACTCGTTTTTAACTTACAAATGTTTTCTAGCTCAACTACATAACAGGTAGTGTTGCCCTGGTCTTACCTGTTTTTTTTCTTTTATAAAATGTATTGTAGCAAACCTGATAATTGTACTAATGCAAGATTCAATACAACATTCATTTAAAAAATAAAAAAAATAAAGATTCAAAGAAAAATCCAGGGCACTTGTCTCATTTTTGTTCACAGCCTTGTCAAAGAAAAGAAAAAACAGCTGAAAGGTTTCAGTCACAGTGGTTTTTACTGCATACGATTCTTACCATAAAATGTTTGCAGCTTTTTATGATAAAGTATCTTTGATCTTTACTTTGCAGTAGAATAGTAGGTAGTTTTCACGGTAATAAAAAACAAAATGACTGCCAGAAACAAAATGTTATTAGAGTATTTGAGATACTGTTATCACACAAAAATTCTAGTAATCTATAGAAAAAAATAACAGCACTTAACATTTACTGGTGTGCTGCATTTAAAATAATAAATGCAAACAGCTGATTAGATGCTGTGGATTCTAATCATTGCCTGTTTTGTTACATTACTTCCAATGTGTTTAAATGTAAATTATATATATGGGGGTGTTACTACACAGGTCTCAGCAGTTGCTGCAACTGGGCCCATACCCTGAAGGTGCATGCCCACTCAGGTTAACTGCTGCTCTTGCAGCTTCTCCACCGGGCACCCCCTCAGGATCCTGGTAAATGACTTTGCTGAATCCAGAGGGGGCTCAAGGTGTTGCTGGGAAGAAGGAGGACCACAGCACTGGCCTTACATTGGAGCCCAAACTATATTCAGAACCCTACTGGACATATGTAAGAAATATGAAGCAAAAATCTGAGCGCTGGCAACTTACCTTTATGTAGAAGACAATAGGCAGAAAGTATAAGAAGTGATAAGAGCAACAATATCTTCATTTTTAATACCAATTAGTCTAATCTAGCCAAGGGATTCACGTTCCCAGTTTAGGTGGATGTTGCAAGATATGGGTCTTGCTTCTAATGCCTTTCCTCTCAGATTATGTGTTGTGTTTTTCTATGTAACTCTTTTTTTTCTGTCCCATACTTCTAAATTCAAATTCTTAACCCATAAGCTCATATTTGGGAATGGATATTAATACAACCCATCCTTTCACACTCCTCTGTAAGGTCGTAGGCTAGCTGACTTCCCATTACTGGCATACATACTGCTCCTGTTTTCCAGGATAATCACAGCTAAGTACACTGTACTTCATCGCTGTAGAGCACACACACACAGTCAGCAGCTATGCTGGAACAAACGGATATGTTTCATTGCCAAGTCATTCTGGAAGACTATTTTTAAACAAAAAGACATGCCCGTGGACTCTTAAATTCTCATCATGTGAAAGAAACATTGATCCTAGAAGTCTGAGGGCAAAAAGAAAATACATACCTCTTACCAGTGTTTGACACGGAAATAATAATATTATTTTATTTGTGGTTTAAACATGATCTACACGTTCTGGACAGCACTAGCTTGGCATTTAAGGGGAATACTGATTTTTCTTTTATTTTAGAGTTAGATATCAAATTGCTTATCTTCAGTCCACATCTGATGTTTGTCCTGCACTGGGAATTGAACCCATCTCCACCTGATTAACAGGGACACATAATTATTTCTTACTCTTCACAAGGCAGCCACAGAATGTTACATTTGATTTGTTAATCAGGATGCAAAATCTCCCAGTTGGCTTTGTTGCTTACAGCATCACAGAAGGAAACAGAGCAAACCTATTCAGAATTGTTATTACTTTCTTAATTTTTTTATTCATCCTCTGTTCTTCAGCTGTCACAGACTGTAGTCATTACAGGAAGTTGTTTGAATAAATAATTGGCTTTTGCACGTAACAAGGCATGCCAGATCATTATCTAAAAGAAAAAGGGAAAATCTATCACAGATGGGGATAGGTCCTGATAGATTGGTTTTTGTTTTAACTTTAATACATTTGGAAATAGTTTTTTTGGAGGTCTTGTACAAGACCATGTAGCAGTAACTGTCATGCAATGATATTCCACAGTATTCTGTGGTTATTTCCAGAAAACTGCTTGTTAGCAACTGAAATTGCATTGTCCCATCTCAAACAATCGGCAGTCAAGCCACAATGCTAGAATTAAAATGACCTGGGATTATTGGTTGCCATAGAGAAAGTGGGCTACATGGGCTGTAGCACAACCGCATTGACTATGTATTCTGATTAAAAGGGAGTTAAACTGGCTAGGGAAGCATAAAAGAAACAGCTGATCTGAATGACTCCTAACTACTGAATACAATTTGGGATTTATCTATTTACTTACATTGTAAGGCAAAGATCCTGATACTATGTAGCTGAAAGGGCCAGGCCCAAAGATAGTGACAATTAGAGGTATGAACAGTATTTACCGATCAATGGAAGCAATAATTCTACGTACATTACTGCCCATGCAGAGTGAAAGAAGGTGGAGTCATATTAGCAGAAAAATGGCCTGTGATGCTGATATTGAAGGGGAAGTGACATATGACTTTGTTTTGAATAACATGTAAAGAAAGCATACATTTGTATAGGCCAGTAAGCCTATAAATGAATAAGTAATTGTAAATTAATAAGATCCCTAGTGTCTATCCTTTAGATGCATCACACAGCACAGTTGGGAGCCATTCCGTGGGTACAGTAATTGTTTAGCTGATGCTTTGCAATAGACCAGGGTGAAAGTAAGGTGGTCTATACCTGTAAAACAGGTTGAACCTCACAATATTATTACTTAAAGGAGAACTACTGTATATTCAGATTACATCTTTACATATGCATTACTATATCTTAGTGAGTAGTAGATGTTTCATCTGAAGTAGAATGATTTATTACACAGCTCTGACTATAGTTCTCCTTGAAAAATCATCAAAAGGCGAAAGGTTTTTCTTTGTTTCCTAAAATACTGTTTACCCCTTATTGAAAAAGATTTGAATAAAAAACTGGATTTATTTAATTCTGAAAAAGTTATAGTGCATTTTGTATTTGCATTCGCCTGCTGCTTCTTTTTCTATTACAGCAGTCCTGTCTTGCTTTATGACTATTATACAGTCAGGAAGATAGCCTGACTCAATACAAGGTGCCATAAACCAACAATTGTTTTCATCAATCCAGCCTGGTGGTCTTATCACTACAGTGCCTTAGATAACAAGTTCCCATTTATAATTAAATATTCCAGATTTTTTTTTATTTAAAAAAGCAGCATTTTATTTTTTTAATACAAGGTTTCATTGCTAAATGAATTATAAGGAATCTAGCTTGTACTTATACAGAATGTCAAAATCAAAAGCATTGAGGCAAAATAGTTCCAGTGGGAGTTCTGAAACTGATAGTTCAGAAGGTTCTGTGTATTGGTAGAGCAAGGACAGAACGTAGAAACTTCAGTAAACACAATAAAGTGCAGATGCCTTATTTTAAACACAAGCAATTTTTTTTTTTTTTTTTTTGCATTTATCGTCATTATTTTTTCTCTCCGTGACGTTGTCCAAAGTAACGTTTGTAGGCAGCTGCAAACCCATAACGTAAAGCATATCGTTCACAGGGATCATAGTCTTCGCAGGTCTCACGTTGACGTTCTCGTGGGCTCTTTGAACGCTCACGAATTCTAGAAAACAAAAGTGTTGCCCTTATTATTTACACTATATACAATTATATTTATAAAAATTATGCATAATTATATTTTTAGGAAAAAATAGTACTGCTTTCATATCGCTCTTTTGTTTTTTTTTTGTTGATAGCAACAGTCATAGACAGTTTCCAGTAAAGATGTGAATTTGCCCTTTCTCTATATTCAGGTATTCAGCAAACTCTGTGATGTGGCAAATTCGCTAACTAACGAATGTCACATACTACACAATAGACGGCTACTGATGCGGTCGCGGATTTGCTATGGGATTTCTCTATTTAGTGAATAAGGAGTAGAGAATCAGAGCATAGCAACCCGATGTGATGAGAATTCACTTCAACAGTCGAATTCTCTCTTTGATCAATAACTCCCTTAGGGGGTAATTCAGCAAGGTGCGAACTCACCTTGCGATGCTTCGCCTCAGCTCGCACAGACTGTTATGCGCTTGCTGATGTCCTGTACGCGGACATCAGCGAATGCTTTAAAGGGATTCCAGTCTAGCGAGGCGACTCGAGTCATGCATCGCGAGCCTCTCCGAGACTGAAATCCCTTTAAAGCGTGCGCATAACAGTCTGTGCGAGCTGAGGCGAAGCATCGCAAGGTGAGTTTGCACTTTGCTGAATTACCCCCTCTTGATAGGGATTTTGAATTATTAGCAATCATGTTCTGTTTATTTTCTTGGTTGCTAAGGTTTTTTTCTTTAGAGAGCTGTTTTGCTTTTCAGTATTTATAAAGGTGTCCCTATGTTTGTGATGCCTTAGACTGGGTTCTCACTACCTGATTTTCACATGAGTTTTTTAAAATTAGGCTCATTATTGTCTGTGGTGCAAAACACAACAGAAAACAATGGATCCTACTAAAATCATATATGTGTCAATTTAATTGTATAGGTAAACAGCAGAAAAGTAAGTGATTGTGCTTTCTTTTAGCACAGGGATTACTGCTTAGCCTAAAGATTATATTGAGGAAATTTATCAAACCTGAAAAGGTTTTTTGAAGGCCTAATGCTGGAGGAATAATGTCTGTTTTATTATGCTGGTATCTTCTATTTTTTTGGCATGTACAAACGTTTGTAGAAAATAACTATTATTTTTTACATCTCAAAGTTATTTTCAATCTGCAAAAATCAGCAAAACTCTTGATAAATATCCCCCAAATCAGCTAGTATGCATATCAGGGAACCTACAGGGTCCTGATACCTCAGAGTTGAGTTCTTTTGTGAGTGTGGGTGGCTGGGCTTTATGATGCAATTTGTCTTTCATTTGCCTTTAATGAGGGTGGTTTTGGAAGAGGGGGAGGAGTTTGGGCAAAGCAGGGCAGGTAGGGGGCGGGGTTATACAAGCTCAGACCTGAGCATTAGAACTTGAGTGCTTGCCTGTAGACCAGGTGTTTTATTTTAAATGACTGCTGTAAACTACATGATAAGGTAATAATATTAGTGCATCAGGGAGCATTTTTTCCAAATATGTCATTTTTGTCAGTTTGTTTAATTAACATTTTACAAGCAAAAGGTACTAATTGCTTCGCTTTTTATTATATTTTTCATCAAAAATGAAAAACAAAGCTTTCAGCTGCTTCTCATCTTGCTGGATATGCCTCATCTAAGTCTAACCTTTACCTCCATTAAAACACAAGTGGAGAGAATTCTATCTGAAAATTCCATTGTAAACTAGTAAAGTATTTGCCTTTGCCTTATGTTCTGATACTAAATTAGGTCTGTCCATGTCTATTGTTTTCTGCTATTCCTATTAACATCCAGTGTTGTTCTTACCTCTCATTTATGCGCTGGTTTCTGGCCTGAGAGCTCATAAATGAATTAGCTTTTCTTGAGTTAAGAAAGGGATCTGTTAGAAACATATCAATATAATGGTTAGCTTTGAATATTCCTTGAAATTTTACAGTAGTATGAAATGAAAATACTTAATTTTTTTCCCATTTAAAGGGGCACTATAGTGCTGATATAGCTGCACACATACATATAAAATTCCTTTATACTAAGCCAATTGCTGGCACAAATAGTTAAAAAAAGTTTAGGGAAGAAATAATTTTTGCCGTTTGTTTCCCTTAATTAGTTTTACTGAGAGCTGACATTTTCCTCCCCCCACTCACCCTCCTCTTTCTGTTCTGCAAGTCAGGCAACATGAGAAGAAAAAGCTGCCTGACTGCTATTGGTTAAGCAGTGTGCTGACCTTTTGGCCGCATAAATTAAGTTGGAATGTAGGATATTACAGAGGGAAAGTTGACTTGTGCACATGTGCTAAGTAGTAAGTAGGGCAAAAATGTCCATGGGAGGGTACCTTTTTCATGGAAAACTGGCTGGTGCACATCACACACACATTTCCTAGTGTGGGAGTTTATCAGTGCTGCCTACTCAATCATTCTGCATCACATGAAACAACTACTGGAGATAAACTCTTTTCACTAAGGTATAGTACTGCATATGTAAATATGTAATTTGACTGTAGTTCCCCTTTAATGAAGTTATTGTTCTGCACTGGAAACATTGAGATATATTATAATTATAAAGGTTGCATGGCCTGAGATTTGATGACGAGTGTTTGTAGAACATATTCACAAAATCTAATACTTAAGAGCACACCCTATATATTGCAGTATATCATAGGAATGCTACTAGGTGTGACCAGGTGTAAACATTACACAAATAAACTGATGCACATCTGTTTAAGGCAAAAAATGAGGTTTAGTTACATAGCATGCCTAACACGATAATGTAGCCCACATTGACAAGTCCCTAGCAATTTTAGTAATAGTAGAAATATCTTACACATAATAGTGGTAAGTGAACCATTCTATTCATGACTTAGCCAAGCCAGACATTTTTACTCGGTATGCTATTGCGTAAAGCCAGCTGGTCTTTTATTGGGACCTGTGCAGAGTGTGCAGAAAGCTTTTCATATTAAGCATACTATGTAACTAAACCTCACTTTTTACCTTAAAAGGACATGTACTTTGTATGAAGTATGACATTCCAACACTGGGTATTATTTGTAAACTATTATTTAACATAGGCTGTTTCTTGTAAAAGTATTAGGGGTGTAACGATTCATCTATTAAATCGATGTATTGATTTATTTTCCTACAATCC